>JAUELF010193434.1:0-24469 GCA_031471495.1 Clinocardium nuttallii | reverse complement strand
TCATGTGGATTTGCGGACAGCACAGGCTGATCTGGGTCGAGACATTTCGCAGATGCCATAATGTTTATTTTCTCGCGAGACGGCTCATCTTTAAATTGTATCTACTTGCTGTAAATTTACTAAAGAAGTATTTTTACTAAGAATAATTACATCATTAATGAACTATATACACACAGTTAAAAGATAAAGATGCTACCATACTCGGAGGGTAAGAAGATTGTTATGTAGTTTACTGATTATGAAATTGGAAGAGTCATCGTTAACCCTTTTCCACATATTGACACATCTGCAGCAGCCGACTTTTCAAAACATTGTGAGAAAGTGATGAATTGATCATAATGAGCAATTTCTCTTTTACAGTATAACACCGTCATAACAGAGGTGATCAATAACTTTATCGAGATTGTTTATATCTTATAGAAGAATCGACTTGCGTAGTAATGAAATCTAACATGGAGTGTTTATATGATGGACTGGTAGAATAGTTTGAGGATTACAAACGTTCACTTTCGACATGGATAGCCATAAGTAAGACGCCTTTGTTCACATACTATAAATCTGCGGTAAACGACTATAAAAGCTTCTTGAATAAAATATTGAAAATCTCTTGAATTGGGTGAAATCTTATTGAATGGAATTAACAACATTGTACCAAAAGGAGAAATGTTGTCGTTCTGAGCAATTTCTCAATTTGCTACAACAGTTTCTAAAGTCATCAGCTACAGGTGAGCCAATAATCTTTTTTTGTGGGTAATTGTTAATCCAGTTGAATACAATATTCAAAGCTCGAATGGCTTTACATCGTAAATCCCGGAGAAATGCCAAAGTTCATCTCCAAGACCAGAACAAATTGGTTTACGGCAATTGTAAGTCTTTTCAAGATGAAGCCAATCTTAATTACTTAACGCGCCATTTCAAAAGTGTACTGATCCAGTTAATGAGAATATTTTAGTGAAAGGATGTGCATCCGTAAATCTACTGCTTTGGTTTTGGAATAAACATCAGATCTGCAGCAGACGACTTTTAATATGAACAGATATATTGGCAATCTTTTTACATGAAATCATAATTATTAACTCCAATTGAAAACATAATGTCAACAGGAGAGATTGCTGATCATAAACAATTTCATTTATTGTCATAACATTTCAAAGAAAAAAGCGTTTACATTTGCGTTGACATGTTGTTGTTAAGGGATATCGCTTATCCTTCCCTGTTCTAACAACTGATCACCACCATAATCCATTCCGTATCCGTGTATAGATATATATATATATAGATAGTTTTTATTTGACTTATACAAAAACGTATATCTCATCGTTTACATACATTTACATAAACAAATTTATACGTGAACATCAAATTATAATCAGAAACAACTTTGCAGTTTCCCGAGTTTGGTATATAGCTCAACAATAGCTTATACGTTATAGCTTATACCAAATAAAGAAAATGTACCCTTTTTAAAGCAGTTTAGGAGATTGTGAATAAAGCAACTGTTGAAAGGTGTATATTAATCCAAATTATTTATTGAAAACTCTTTAATTCAGAATGATTTAATGAGTAATAGTATTGCACAAATACGCCATCGTATATTCGTATACAGTGTTCGTTTTGTTACGTAACGGCATATTTTGTTACACGTTCTACTGGTCGAGATCCTGACGGAAAACACGAGTCAATCGTAATGCTAACAGAACAATCGGATGGAAAGCCATTACTAACATTTTTAAAGTATTTCAGACTTCGTAAATGTTTAAAAGTCATATATAGCTAGAGAACCGAAATGGCATTGAATGTTGTTAAAAAGTAAATAATCTCCTTTTCTGATAGAAAATAACTTTCGACGTCTCTGGTTAGAAAGGTAAACATGTAACAAGTAAACGAAGACGGTATGTTGAGATCAAAGAGACATTCGAAAGCATCATTTCCTCATTTTGACTGATTGATTGTTTGGGTGTTACACGACGATTTCAACAATTGCTCAGTTATATATCTCGGTATGTCCTTGGTTAGTAAAGAGTACTGGTCCGTTTATTCTGACCACAACCACTCAATCGCAATGCGAATCCCGCAACCCCGGGCTCCAAGGATGACAGCCATTTGAGTGTCTATTGTATGACTCGGCCGGGGGATCGAACCCGTTGTGGACGCTCTACAAATACACCATCGAGGCTGTCTTCCTTATTTGGAGAAAGATTACCTTATTTGGGAAAAAATTAAGAATGTTTAAGCTTCTGGTGACTTGTTGATATGTTGCCAAGACTGCACAAATGCCAGGACTGATATGTACCTATATATATGTATGTATGTATGAGCCGTCCCGTGAGAAAACTGACATTGTGGTCCTTGCGTAAAGTATCGAACCGGATCCGCTATACATGCCGCGCAGGCTAACCCGGACATACACTTTTCGCCTACTACGGATGTTCTGCTTCAGGAATAATTACTCTATACCTAGATCCCTCTGATAGGGAATATGTTGGTCCGGATCAGACTGCGCGGACTGTGCAGGCTGATCTGGGTCGATACATTACGCAGAGTCCATACTGCTGGTTTTCTCGTAGAACGGCTTATACGTATATAATTCACAAATGTAGAGTAGCCTCTAGTACCTTTTTTTCATGATATCATGTTGTTAAAGCAAGCATCTGGACATATTTAAATGAATGTATTGTTTCCAGTCTTTACCTGTCCGTACCTTTATTTAGATATAATTTCTGATAAGAAACGTAACCCTTTCCCACATGCTACAAATCTGCATAAGACGAGTTTGAAACCCTCTATAAACGAATGTTTTACTATTGAATAGTATTGAAAACATCCTGACAAGAATATGGAAAATGTATTAGCAGTGAAAACATTGTGACAATAGGAGAAACTTCTCACCATGAGCAATTTCACCTTTTGCCATAATGTTTTCAAAAGTCGTCAGTTTCTGAATCGCAGAAAGCGTCTGTATGTGGAAAAGCGTCAAAATATAGCCCCACAAGATTCACGCCCACATTTAGTTTATAAACTTTATACTATCCCGAGATTGGGTTGGAACAGGACCCTCTTTTACATGGCATTATATCCTGTAAATAATATCGAAACGCAGATACGTGCATTCTGTTCTCGAATGACAAAGCTCATTAACATAGTTGAAAGCGTTTTCACTTTTTGTTAAACAAGCCCTCTTAATAAACCAGATTAATTATACATCTAATAAAAGGTACATATATAGAACAGAACAGAACAGAAATGTTAATAGACATTAAGCACAAAAGCTCATAGTCACATAAATCATACATATAAATATACATACAACAGAAATGGCATGTCGTTTAACACACACACACACACACACACACACACACACACACACATACACACATAAATACACACACATACACATACCTACATATACATAACATTTGTTTTACATACTTTTAATATACATTAGGGTTGAAACGTGAAATTACTTCCACATATTTTTTACTTTTTCCTGGAACATGAAGCATCCAGTACTGGATTATTAGTATTTACGTATATTACATGTTCATCACTTCCTGGTTCCATTAGTCACCTGTACTTGCCAGAAAATAGTCCCTTCGCTTCTGAAATGCATTTTTATAAAAATATGTAAGGTTTAGCAATGTCTTTTTGTTACTGGAGTTCAGTAATTCAAAATATTTATACATGCTTTGATTTTTAGAAAAGTATTTAGTTATATATTTTGATCGGATTTCATTATAGTACGGACAAATTAGGGTAAAATGGTATTCATCTTCTATATCTTGTAGTTGGCATAATTCACGATATCTTTCATTTCTGTTAGTGTTATTATATCTACCGATTTTTAGAAAAGTATTTAGTTATATATTTTGATCGGATTTCATTATAGTACGGACAAATTAGGGTAGAATGGTATTCATCTTCTATATCTTGTAGTTGGCATAATTCACAATATCTTTCATTTCTGTTAGTGTTATTATATCTACCGGTTTCTATTTTTAAATCATGTGATGACAGTCTTATTTTACTGATGAGGTTTCGTTGTTGTTTGCTGTCTAGAGTATCAATATAGCTTGATCTTTCGTAGTTAGTTTTCATGTATCTAAACGTATTACCGTCTATCCTTCAGATAAATTTACAGTATGAACTGAATTAATAATGTTAAAAAGTTATTCTTTATGAAAATGCATTCAATGCGTGATTCCTTAAATTTAAATAAATTGACTTATGGTATGTCTAGTTATATATACCCTTTTAGGTACCCCCTAATCCCGGATTAGTGAAAGGTGTTAAGCGGAACGGGTCGACGTTCCGGGAACAAACCCTTACAAAAAGTGTAGTGTCGTCTGCTAGTTGACTAATTTTCATTTTATTTATGCATGTTTTTGTTACTTGTATACCTTGAATATCGTTACACGTGCGTATTTGTGTAGCTGGTATTTCTGCGGCCAAAATAAAAAAGAAGAAACGACATTGGGTATCCTTGTCTAATCGACATTGTTAGTTCAAATTAGCGGGATTTCCCTCCGTTGATTAATGCACAAGCTGTTATGTTACAGTAGACTGTTTTTACGCACGATATGAAGGACTCGTCAAAACCATATAATTTTAAAGTTTTGAATAAGAATGTCCATTCAACAGTGTCAAGTGCTTTTTTGAAGTCTAAAAATAGTAGAACACCTTCCCTGTTCATTGTATTTGCATAGTCAAATACATCTTGAATTTGTCTTATATTGTTACTTACAAGTCTATTTTCGATGTATCCTTGTTGGTCATTATTGATAAGCGAAGGTAAGACCTTTTGTAATCGTTTTGCTAAAACATGTGCAGCTATTTTGTAAACAACATTTAAAAGGGATATAGGGCGCCAATTTTCAATGTTTTCTGGATCGCCTTTTTGTAAATTAGCAAAAAACGCTGTGTTTTTGAGTATTTGATATAGTTCCCCTTTTGAGTAGCCGTAATTTAGTGATTGTATCACAATATATCCAATTATTGACAAATACTTAAAACATCGGATTATTTCTTTCATGTTAGATGTGTCAAAACTTAGTGTTTTTTTTACAATTGTAATATGTTCAAGACATTTAAATTAGTTTCATTCTAATAATAACTCCCATGTCATTTCCAAAAACCTATTAAAAATATAGGTCGCGGTCTTCTGTTATATAGCCAGTAAACCTTTCCCACATAAAACACATATGTAGTGAGCAATTTCTCCTTTTGTCAAAATGCTTTCAAAGGTCCTTTGCTGAAGAGGCTTCAGATGAATCGTAAGAATGCTTACACATCGGAGTTTCAATAAGGCCCCAATTCGCCGCACGCGGCTGATATTAAAGTAAAAATAGACTGCGTGGGCCTAGGCACTAGAAAATCTGTCATAAATTATTATCACAACTGTGGCGTTCAGTAATCAGTATCAACCTTAGAAACGTCTCGTAAATTTAGCGTAGGGTCCGTCGATTGTCTGTTTCGAACGTGAACTGTCTGATCAAATTGTGCGTCTTCACAGGCTGCTTTAAACCTTTGTTGAGGATCGATGTGATTTCTTTAAGATGGAGTGTTTTGACGGTGTTGTGCATATATGCACTTCAAAATAATTAAGCATTTGTTAATCACCGAAAATATTTCAATGGATTTGCCTTGGGGCGTACTACGCTTATATCATTATTTGTAACTGGAGATCTTTGTTTGTTTGGAATTTAACGCCGTTTTAACAGCTTTGGTCATATCACGGCGGTCAGTGCACCTACCCATGTTTTCCTGGCTTACCCACACCAGTACTTACACAACATTCTTTCGAAGCCACTGACTACTTTCTCACATAAATCAGAGGTGAGAGGCTAAACTGGAGATCTATTCATAGAAAACGTTTATATTAGATAGGTTTATTAAAAGAAAAATATTTTAACGTTTTCCAATTTACAACTTATCATCAGCAGACGACTTAAAAAAACTGTTGGAAAAATGTATGTAATTATAAAAAAAGAAATTGCATATAATTGAAGTAATAGTGGCAAAAGAAGAACTTGTTCATAATGCGCATTTCTCCTTTTGTCACAATGTTTTAAAAGATCGTCTGCTGTAGAGGCGTCATAATATGTCTATTAGTATAGATTGTGTTTATCATATTGTCGCCACTATTGAAAAGTCCAGTCATTTCTGACTTATAAGACACTTTTTTTACCTGAACATTTTAACTGCCCTAGTCAAATGTTTTTCAAGGCACCGCGCAGACAGGCTTTTTATACCATTATGTAAGTAGCCGGCGGGTACCAAACCGGCCATACCATTGGGATTCGAATCTTTGACCTGCCACTCCCGAATCGAATGTCTAAACCAGTAGACTATCGAATCAGAAGGAGGGAAAGGGTTATGTAAAAACAATTTCCACACGTCCTTGATATTCTATATTTGGTGAAACACCACACCGCCGCCTGCCATGGACATAAACACATTTTGTGTAACCCAATATTTATGCTATGTCATCTATCTGCTGGTATGACCGACTTTTAAGGAAGCTAAATAAACATGCGATATTGGCTCTTAATGCATCTGCACAGTCTCACCAGTGTCTTCACTTTTGACCAAAATCTCATATAAACATTAAACCTTTCCCACACACAACACATCTGTAGTGAGCAATTTCTCCTTTTGTCAAAATGTTTTCAAAAGTCCTTTGCTGAAGATGCTTAAGATTTATCGAAAGAATGATTCCACATCGGAGTGTCAATAAGGCCCAAAGTCGCCTGACGCGGATTATATTAAAGAAGAAAAGACTGTGTGATAACCTTTGTTGAGGATCGATGTATTGTCGTTAGAATGCAGTGTTTTGACGGTGTTGTGCAATTTATGTACTTTAAGATAATAAACAAATTCAGGTCTAAGATGTTACTAAAATAAACAAACACTTTACTTATATTCGCGTTTTGACGTCCCTACAGCAGACGATTTTTTAAAACTGTGTGACAAAAGAGGAAATTGTTCATGATGACCAAAATCTCTTTTTGCAACTATGTTTTTAATTATATTCGAATGGTTTGGTTATTTTTCAATTACATACATTCCCAATTATTTTGCCAATATGTTTTCAAAGTCGTCTGCTGAATATGTGTTGTATGTGGGCACGACAAATACTTTTAAGTGTATACAATTTGCACAACACCCGCAAAGCAGGTCGTAAGATTTGTAACAAGCAGGCCTTTCCAGTAATCTCGTGTTTGATTGTTGACTTTATTAAATTAGACAGATGATGTTTTTTCCTTTTTATTCTGACTTTACAAATATTTGACACGTCTGAAATTTCTTAAAGATACAGTATAGGGAATATCGTCTAAAAAAACAGTTTCATACGTTTAAAGACAACACTTTGGCAAATGCAGGAAATGTTCTTTCCAAGTGATATCGCCTCTCTACCCATCTCCCAAATATAATGAGATAACGGTAAAGAATATATACATAAACACATAAACAAAAAGGTTTTAAAAGATTGGTCAATTAATATTTATATTTATAATGTTTCGTAAACGGTTTTCTTTTCTTTTCACTGAACCTACATTAAATATAGATTTTCTACGAAAACAACCGCCGTAAACAATACCCCGTCCCCCAAGCCAAGCTATCTCAACGAAAGCTTCTGTGCTTAGCTAAGGTTTATATCGGTTTAGCATATTTCAAACAGATTCCAAACAAATTTCAAACAGATAATCATTCGCGATCTACACCAATTTTACTTTAAGTTTCAAAGGATAATCCTGACCTCTACTTACCGAACGTCGCGGTAATGATTAACAGATATATATCTTTTAATATATTAAAACTTTCGTTGCCAAATGCAATTTAAGGCTTTTACAAACAATTCAGATTCAGATTAGACAGCTCGTAACAAGCTTTTTCTCCTAAAATCTGCATCTATTGCCAGTTAGACATTACATTTTACCAAATGCCCTGTTGTTCGAAAAGTTGAGTCGTCCATTGTTCAACATAGATGAGTCGACTTTGTTAATTCGGCAGTAAAGAAGTTCAGATGAGCCGCCTCCTTGAAATTGTGGTCTTGTTGACTCTCTGGCGTGGAATACATTCGAAATAAATTGGCGTACAGCTAGCAGGGTTGCACTTCTATGTTTTTTTATCAATATCTTTCCCATAAACATACGATTTTTACAAAAAACGGAGAAATTGATCATTATTTGTCACAATATATTTAACTCCATTCTAAAACTTGACTTTTATCGATAGAGATTTTTCTTTTTTTCTCCATATGATTTCAAACTCGTCTGCTGCAGATGTGTTTAATATGTATATATAACATTTCGACCGAATGAGCAACTTCTCACTTTGCCTCAATGTTATAGAGATTTCCAGGTTTTGTATCTACAAAAATGTCCAAAGTCGTCTGCTGCAAATTTGTAAATATCATTCAATCTTGCCTCAGTACGAATTAAAGCCGTGATATGAAAACTATTTTTTCATGTTCAGTATCGGACGACTGCACTCTTCATTTATCAACAGTTTAAGTCTATTTTCATAACTAAAATCTAAGAAAACGGACCCGGAAATTTCGTTTTTTCCATATCACGGCCTTAATTTGGATTGAGAAAAAGGGCTAATGTTATAAATGACACTTAATTATCGAAAAGAGTTTAAAACAGAGTGGCTAATTGAGAAGTTGCTCGTTTCCGAAATATTTCACCTTTTGTCACCATGTTTTCAAATATTGTCTGCTACAGATGCACCAATATGCGTCTACATGTGGATAAGGGTTAACAAAAAGAACCTATCTGCAGTACACACGGAAGTTTTAAACAGTATAATGGACAAACTCAAATAACACCCCCCTGCCAAGGACATATTTCGGTTATGACCGACTTTTCACTGAGATTAAAACAGGCGTCGAGCGATTTGGGGTCTTAACCCTTTCCCTCATATAGACGTTTTCTGACGCCTCTGCAGCAGACGGCTTTTTGAAAACGTGCAATTTCTCCTTTTGACACAATGTTTTCCTCATTTAGTCATAGGTTATCCATTCATTTATAGAGATTAATATGTTCAAAGTCGTCTGCTGCAGAATTGTCGTATTAGGGAAAGGGTTAATGCATCTGTACAGTCGCACCAGATAAAGTTTAGTTTTACAAAAAATAGAAAATATTGAGGCAAATGATGAATTATCTCACCTTTTGACAATTTTTTTTAAAAAGCGTTTGCTGCAGAGGAGTCATAACGTGTCTGTATGTGGGAAAGAGTAATGTATCTTTTGACAAAAACCTAGAAATGCAGCCCTTTAGCTGTACGCTCATGTTATCTGAATTGATTCCACGTCGGAGTGTCAATAAGGCCCCAAGTCGCCTGGCGCGGTACAATATAAAGTTAGGATAGACATCTGCGGCAGTCCCCTTTAGAAACATTGCGGAAAAATTGCATATTTGAGCGTTTGGGAAAGTGTTAAAAAAACATATTTACAAAACAAGTTTGACTGTATATGGTATACTGTTAGACAGCAACCTCGTATATCATTGTTTGTAGGGGCAAACGGCATAAGTTAATGTATGAAAAAGAAACGTGTGAAGCGCTTTTTGATGCCTCTGAAGCAGACGCATTTTGAAAACATTTCTATAAAAGTACTCACTAATAATTAGTAATTTCGCCATTTGTTACAATGTTTTCGATTTTATTCAATATTTTTCTTTGATTTATAGAGAGTTTTCATCTTTTTGACTATGTGTGTTCAAAGTTATCTCCTCCCGAGTTATCCCTAAATACTGATATTTTTGTGGAAGTGATTAATGCAAAGACATGTTGCAAATTGTCTTCATAAACGTACTTGCCTGTTTACAAAAGTCTTCTGTGTGGTGAAGGATAAAGCGATGTGTAAATACCATACTTTTCATATGATAATTGAGTAACTCGATTATTAAACAATGACATTATTTAGTGATCCATTTCACTGCTTTTCTTTGACTTTATACAGACTTCAACAAACAGCTTGAAAATATATTGTGAACAATCTCAATAAATGACTGTTTAATTATTAAAACGATAACATTATGGAAATGAGTTCCACAGTCATCAGCTGGAGATGTGTCAAAACGTTCAAGTAGGTGGAAAGTAGTTAACGCATTCCCACTTACAAACGCATTCCCACTTACAAACGCATTCCCAATTACAAACGCATTCCCACTTACAAACGCATATGCAGAAGGCAACTTAAGAAATAATATGGGGGAAAAAGAGACATTGCTCATTATGAACAATTCACCTATTTCACAATGTTTTTAACTTTATTAAAAAATGAACTTTCGTTTAGAAAGATTTATCATAGTTTAACATAGTCGCATAGTTACATAGACGGTTTAAAATTCCTCTGTTGCAGAATTGTTGTTTAATGACAAGGGTTAAGACATTGCAAAACAGAACAATTGTTTTGCAAGAAAGAGGTCTTAAACCGAAACAAACAGCTATTGTCAGTATCAACATATGTTAAGAAACCACTGCTTTTTAAAACATATCTTCAAGTCGTCGGTTACAGATTCGTCAATATGTGTAGAATATATCTTGCATGGCATAAAATGATTGTAAAGGTTATTTAACAAACTTGAATTCGATAATTATGTTTAAAAATTGAAACACAGAATAAAGGGACACATGTAACTTTTGAAACGTCAAGGATATATAATTTCGAGTCAAGAGCCATATACTCTATCATCAAAGGAGAAATTGTTAAATTTAAGCAAAATATCTTTTCCCACAATATTACAATATCTTTCTTCAATGTAAAGGACCGAACAACCGAAAGATAGGAAGATGTCTCAATCAGCCTACTAAGCCACATTCAAATGAATTCAAAACAACTGTATAGATGAATGACAATATCCTTTTTGAACAACCATTGAAAGGTTTTGTGAAAGAGTTGTGAATAAAGTTAAAACTATTGTGGTAAAATGAGAAATTGCGTCGTAAGCCTCCACGTGTAGGAACAAGATTAAACAGCATGATATGACAAAGAAATGCCTTTTTTAGAAAAAATGTGAATATTTAGATTGAAGTAGTATTATAGAGTAAATAAGAATAGTTCATACATAATGTTACTGTCTCCTATTGTCATTTGTTTTTAACCTTGCATAAAAAGTTCTACTTAAGATATTTCACATTTGTTTCTAAGACGTTTTTGAAGAAATTTATTTCAAAATATTCATTCAAGTAACAGTTAAACATTGATGTTTATGTCTCTATGAAGCATTTAACCCTTTCTATAATGCAAAATTACTTTAAATGCATTTACATCAGATTACTTTTAAAAACAATCAAGAGAAAATGAGAGAAATTGCTCATATAATATCAGTTCTCCCTAATTCCATAATGTTTTCTTCATGATTTGCATTACTCTTCATTTTGAGTTGTGTCATAATACAATAAGTACATGCTTCGAAACTCTTAATTAAGTGAAAGGACAATGCAGGTTTCTCAATGTCCTTGTAGTATGGTTAATAGTTGTATCTGAAACTGGTGCGGGACAACAAGGAATCACATGGAGAGTGGAAGTGGCGATTTTCATTTGAACCAAATACTAAATATTTTTAACGATGATCGGTTGTGTAGTGTAGTGCCATCGTATAATTGTTGCTGATCTAACGATTAATTTAAAGACAGTTTGTGCTAAAAAAACACCTTGATGTCTCATACAAGGCAGAAATTATATGATAATAACCTATTAATAATATTCGGCATTTGCTTTTATAATAAACATAATTGGAATGAATGTGATATATTCGAATTGTTGTTTTTGTAAATGATTAACCAACACGATTAGAAGATTTAAATAGAGGTATGAAGATTGCTCAACACATTTTCCTCTGAGATGATATTTTAAGATATACAGCTAAGCACCTCTTTCAAATTCTCGCAACATGGCAATCTATTCTGAGTGCGAGAGTAAACAACGCAGCAAAGAAGAGTCACTTTAATTCAACATTGTATTTATCGAAAAACGGCCACTTCGATAACAAGAGATCTACTGAATATTGCCATACTGCCACCTGATGTGCTGTGAATAACAAAGCCAAGTGCAGTTTGTGTGGTAATGAAATGTTTTGGATTGTCGGAACTAGTAATATGTGTAACCATGTTCGACTTAAACATCCGTAAGAAGACCAAATTTCCCTTAATTTGCCTATTAATTTGCCGGGAAATGTAGGTCAAAACAACAACAACAATAACCAAATCAGGAAGCAAGTGAATATTGATTGTCCATAAATCTAAACGGGTAACCGGTTACAACATTATACGAGTAACCGGTTTGTAAAGTCGTTGACATCCCTAATTTTAACTTTGTAGTTCTTTCCATTACGTTAAAGATGTCAAATCAAAACCATTTTCCGGTTGTGTCCCACCAAGTTAACGCATTTTGTTTATAACTTTTACTTATGTTTTTCATGTCTTTTTCTGACTAGGTATCAACAAGACAGACTTACCAAACAACTGAATGCTTTCCACATAGACTGTTAGCCCATTGGTGGATGACACAAGACAGTGTGACAGTGATTTGTGATAAACGTCGTAAAGAATGTTCTACCTCGGCACACTGCTAAGGTCTTTATAACATCCGTCTTATTGAAATGAAGAATTTGACGTCAATGCGGGAAGATAAAATCTACTAGAAGTTTACGAGGGTTCTATGTACTCATATAATTATAACAGATTTTCTCACGCCGAGGCACAAACAATAAATTAACTTTATTATGAGCCGCGTCAGGTGAAAAGGGCTCTTAGTGACACATCGACGTTGAATGATTAACTATTACATTGCCGTACAGCTAGAATCGCTGCACGTCTGGGTTTTTTGTCAAAAGATACATTAACTCTTTCCCACATACAAACGATTTTCGATGCATTTGCAGTAAATGACTATTGAAAACATTTTCACAAAAGGAGCAATTGTTCATTATTTGCCACACTATTTTCAACTCTATTCTAAAACTTATATTTATACACTTTATATCATCAATACTCTTAAGTTATCACATGTATGACTAGTTGATCTTTAAAGACCAAGTGCTCGAACATTAGAAAAGCCAGAGTCAACAAACTACGCTGTTCATAACTTTTGTCGGGGTAACTGCGTTCCTAACACCACAGACAGCTCCGCCGAAATAAATAGTTCCAAGAGGAGTAATTTTCACGCGCAAAAAAAGATGATGCTATCAAAGAAATAAAAGTACTATGGTTCTGTGAACTGAAATGACTGGTTTGTGGGTTGTAAAGGTATTCCTACTTGGGAAAATTGTTGTGTAGAGTACTGGTGTGAGCAAACCAGGAAACATATGAGTAGGTGAACTGGCCGCCGTGCTATAACTGAGAAAATCTTAAAAACAGCGATAAAACTCAATATATCAATCAATGTATAGGTATTTGTAAAAGGTAAGACAGGCGGTTGAAAGCGTTTGTACAAAGAGATGTTTGTCAAATATGAATGCCTTCCTTTACCAATGAGGTAAATCACTTTGATAAAGCAGTTAAATGTTAGTATGCCCATGTGTTTTCAATCATTAGCTGTAGAAAAGGACAATTTAAGTATTAATTTTTTAAACTTATTAATAAACACGAGGACCATCATGGCCCTATTGCACTCATCTGTATAACAGAACTTAGATATTTGTCCATTTACAAATAAGGAAATCAAGCCCCTTATAACTTTCAAAGCAGTATAATTACTCAAATTGATTTTCTTCTACTTTAAATAATCTTTAAGATACAATTATGATAAAAGACCATCTAATCCCTATTACACTCAAACTGAGGGTGCTGATTACACATTCTTACATAGCAAGATATGTTAAATGAACGGTCATTAATGTCTGATCCTAAACAATGAACCGTTTTCCTGATAACGTAAGCACAAAGGTTTATTGCAGTCTGAAATTTGGAGTGAAATTAGATTTTAGCCATATGTATTATTTGGTAAATCAGAATTAGCCAATGGCAACAATGGCTAATGACACTCTCAACCCTAATATTTGTTGAGTGTTACCAAGGGAACCATGTACCAGAGTATGCTTAAATCGGACGTTTTCTTTAGGTCGAGAAGTTTTATTAAGTTTGTACAATACACACGTATGGAAGAGAAGTTCTGGCGGCAATGTTTTCAATTGATCGGTAAAATTTGAACAATCTTGGAAGAGGGTCACTCAAGTAACACTACTATGAAATCGGCCCAGGACTGTCGGACGTACAAGTATACAAGTTCTGACAATTTCCACCTTTGTAATGCAGCAGCAACCACAGTTTTACATGGAGTTCAAACATTGAATATGATTGTCCAACCAAGGCACATTCCTGTTTAATTATATTGAATTGTTTTCGTTGGTTTAGGAGGAGAAACTGTTTGTAGGAAAATGTTAAGGGACTGGCGGACAGACGACGACGATGCCAGACGTTGAGCGATCACAAAAGCTTAACCCGCGCTTCGTGATCTGATTAGCAGAAATATAACAATATGTTGTTATTTTTACACGATTTGATCTAAATTGTAGCTTCCATTTAAAGATTAAACACGAAGAGCTCGGCTTAGACATACTTATGATAAAAGGTGACTAATATTCAACCATAAGCACAAACATTACTCCCTTTGCAGTAAATTGACGCTGGCCCGGGTTCAAGGACAATCGTAAGGTTGGCGTCAGGTTTTCCGGCCTAAAATACAATGAGGCAGAGATGCAGTTGTAGATTGCCGCTCTATTTTATTGAAGGTCCCGGCTTCGAATCCCGCGATTGGCGGGTTCTGCTTTTTTGAATTGTCCACACAATCGACGAAATTACTGGTTAAGTCACTAGGAAGCATACCGCAAGAGTTATTAATAAAAGCTGCAAGCTTTGCGCAATAGATGACTTTAAACTTAAAACTTTGCTATATGTGTAACATAACGTATTCGTTCGCATTCCTTAACGCTATGGAACCAGATTAAATTGAGTAGTAAGCTTTAATGCTCACAGTTTCGAAAGAACCCTTACTGTCTGTCTATATACTTTTTAGTCATAGGTGCATAATTTGACAAGTTTTTGAAGTTTCTATTCGCAAATTGGCATAATGCCTTTGGCCATTTACAAATGGTATACATGGTGATATGACAAAGACACACACGTGTATACAGCATACGACGGGGGCCACATAAAACTAAATGTGATACAGTTCTAGTAGTTATTACTGCAATTGTCTGTTCTATATTTGCATATGTAGGTAAACTCTCTAATGTCATTAATATATTGCAGTTATTGTGCACCCACAGCATCTGAAAACACATGTTTGTTGGATTTCTTTTAAAAAATACTCTGACGCAGTAGCAACCGATGATTGAAAATGGCATTGTGCAACTTATTCTGAAAGCTTTTACACAAACATTTTTCCTGATAAATACAACATGTGACCACATGAAAATGAGATAAATTCGAAAACATTGTGGCAATAAGAGAAATTGTCATCAAGAATAATTTCTTCTATTGCCATAGTGTGTTTTATAAATCGTCTGTCGCAGATGGGATATATACTTTCATTCATACACATTTTCAATTCATTTGTTTAAATGTTATAAAATCAATCCTGTGTTTAAAGACCACGCATGGGAAGTGAACACTCTTTGTTCCAGGTGGTCTTCAATTGCATTGTCATTTATACAGGAAATTAGTATTTGAGAAAATAAAAATGTGGTCGCTACATACAGAGAATTCCTTATTCGAGGTGGTCTAACATGTACGTAGAAAATGACTCTATATGTGCTAAGTCTTTGATTTGTTATCTGAGAATAAGGACCGGCTCGCTCTTCACTGTACGCAGATGCATTAAGACCACATAGCCGACTTTCATATGCTATACACGTTGATAATACTTTCCATGCGCTGAGGCGTTTCAAATGTACATGAATCTGATGCAAATGTTTTATGTGTGGAAAGGAGTGGGGTGATATCACATAATTACTAAAATATTTTAAAATGCGTCTCATTCAATTTTGTTCTATTTGGAAATGGGCATATTTATAGCATTCCTACTAAGCTGTTTTCAAAAGCGGCTGTTGCATTGGCATATTTGTTCGATGCGGAAAAGGGGGTTTGATAGCATAGATCGTTTTAAAACAGTTTTTATCTAAAAAGTTGAGACACGCCATCGCCACAACGGTTAAAACATCACATTGAAGACGTCCACGATTTCTGGAAATTTAAGTACAGTACCTGTTTAAGATTAATGACCCAGAGCTCGCTAAACCAACTGTACCAAACTGGCACTGTATCTCTGTCTGTCTGTCTTTCTGTATGTCGGTCTCAGTCTCTCTTTCCATTCTCCTTCCTCTATGTGTTTATTTGTGTTTGCCTGTCCCTTTTTCTGGCCATATAACTGTTCCTGCCAGTCTTTGTATCCGTCTCTATCGCACACATCCCTCTCTCTCTCTCTTTCTTTCTATCTCTCTCTCCCTCTATTTATATATCTGCCTCTGTCTCTGTCTCTCTATCTCCGTTCATTCTCTATCTGAATCCGCTCCATCATCAAAAGCCCTTTTCTACTGACGTTGTGCCATTTCTATTTCAAGAAACTTACTCGAAAAACAGAACCGATCTCCGAAAATGGGACAAGGTTGTGCAAGAAGACGCTCTTGCCGAATGTGACGATCGTCTTGATAAAGGTCAGACTGTTGATGAGATTCACTCGACTGTCAAATCAAGCTATCAGGAAGGCGCACGCCAAACAAGTCATGCGGGAGATGGCGTTAATGTTGGTGTTAAGTGTATTTCATAAAATGTTCCTCTATAAAATGTGTGTGCCCTCTGCAGTAAACACGTTTTTAAAGCCTTGTTGGGAAGGAACTATAACAAGCTCTTCTGTGTTGATTTTGTCTACCAAACGGAATATAGAATTGACCAACAAGTGACGCAAATACGAAACTGCAAGAAAAATAGCACGAAAAGCGTCCTCTTCATTGTCACGACTAATCTTATTCAAGATACTGTATTATCATAAGTAATTTGAGCTATGTCCGGTGAAAGGCGTTCTTGTTGCATCACGGCACGGTGAAGAGACAGTTGAGCATGTACACAAGTATAATTTCACGTATGAATGAATACTTAGTAAACAAACTAGTACTAAAGCAGGCAAAGGCCTTGTTCAATTACATACCATCATGACCGCCATGGCAACTATGACCACTATAACGGTATGACCGCCACATGCGGCAAACGAACCTGTAACTTCCGGTTCTAAATAATGTTATCGCACTTCCAAAGTTTAAATTCATTTATTTTACATCGGTTACTCGACAATCTTGCACTTTATACACATCACGTTCGATGTCTACTGCCTGAAGACTTACCTCGTACTTTCGTCGATGGTATGGACACATTCAAATGACAGAAACTGCCCATTACGACAGTATACTACTGAACCTTTGGTAAGAGAGTCCGACACTCTACAATTGCACATCCGTCTGATTTTCTTTGATTTTAATATAGGCGGGTATACCTGTAGCAAACCTTACGATTGTTCTTGAACCCGAGGTAGCCTCGATTTACTGCAAGAACCAGCCTGGTCGTAAGGATGCCAAGGAAGAGAAGTCGTCCAAATCGGAAATAAAGTACCTAGTACTTGAACTTGGAGGTGTTACTGCACATGATTAGCATACATTAACTGGAGCCAATATCCTTATATTTAGCCATTCTTATACTGAATTTTACAAATGGAATTGTCCAGCATAGCGCGTAGAAGAGTCCATAGACAACTAGGATAATCAAGATAAATGTTGACTTAAACAGCAAATAGTATTTATTTGGTCAGAGATATTCCATACATATTTCGAAGTCATCTGACTACAGATTTGTGGTATACAATACAGAAGAAGAAACAAGTATGCAAACTATATTTTGACTTAGGATTAAACTGTTTTTCTTTAGATATTGTTCGTACACAGTATTAAGCCTAAATAATATGAAATAAGAATGTATCCACAACATCTGAATACACATCAACTAAATAGGGAATATAAAATTGAATACCGAGTTTAAAACGTTGTTGGACAAGGAGAAACGGATCATATTCAGCAGTTGTACGTCATCTGAAAGTATTTTCAAAAGTCGTCTGCTTCGTAATACGCCGGCCGCGTTGTCGAGATGATGTGATCAAGGCACTTGCTGTTTTGCTGTTGGCACGATTGACATTTCCTGTCATGAGATTACGGGTTACGCCCAGATCCGGTAGACTCACAGGGTCAAAAGTAACGACCTGGGTGGCATGTAAGTGGACAAGGCAGTTGCTAAACTCCTCGAAGATGTCTTTGGAGACAGGTTTTAGGGTCATTTCAAAAATGCATGTCCAATTAAACGTCGTCTTTCCGCCAGCTTGAAATAAAAAAGAAGGCATTTTTGCCCTTTAAAGACGTTTTCAACATCACCTTTCCATATGATCTGTATGAGCTGTATAAAGAAGTGAATGGGATAGAGTTTAAAGCAAGACTTGCCAGGTCATCCGTCGCAGATAGGATCACGTGCAAGCCAGGTACGAAGGTCCAGATCAAAGCTAATAATGTCAGTCTTATTTTCTTCGAAAAAAGCGTGTCAGGCATAGTAAAATGGAATTACCCGCATTCACGATCGTCTTGCCGGAGGAACCAGGGCTTGCTGTACTTATTGGCGCCGTAATATTTGACCATAATACCTCTGATATCCGGGAAAGGGTAACCCCGTTCACTTATAGTGCCGTAATCGCTGTCAGTTACGTTAAAATATACTACAAACAAAAGATGAATTGTGAAGGCATGCATATCGTCAATGAGTGTAAGTTACTTGCGAAATGTAACCAGTCCATTGCAAACGATTATGGAGTTGAAGTGGGCACCTTTACTCCGGTATCGGAGCTGGCGTCAGTTGAATTCATTGCCGTGATATGGATCGAGAGATGGACGCCGAAAACAATGCAGACGATCATTTAACGTCCCAGTTTATGCTAGCGATCCACGATGCACATAAATATGTACGTCCTGCTCAATGATCGCACACTCAACATATTTGTTTTGTTTGGCAAGACAGAAATAGAGTGCCTGGTTACAAACACATTCAACATATCAATTTAATTTTATAGCCTGATAAGTGCAGTTGCCATGTGCATATTAAAGAATACTGATTAATCAGAGAGAATCTATACACTTTTGTATCAACATTATAATTTAAATCTTGCCTTTGTTTTTAATCATTAAAACCCGTTTTGCATCAAATTTTCACATACGAGTACACGGTGTTGACACTCACGAGGTTAACTTAGATGTGTTCTACCTAAACCAACCATTGTAGATCAATATCAGGCAATGCACCCTGGCCGATTTATCTGGCTGTACACTGTTCGCCAATTTGTCCCATACGATTTCAAGACAAGATTATTTGTCACACGTGTACATATTACATTACGGTTGGTTTTCCCATATCACCGCTCAATCGTTGATACTGGGCTGGTTTATTGCGTGTAACTATACAGCAAAGATTTGCCTGGGTTAAGAAGAACCCTTTTCTTCTGACGCAATTCACATATGGGTAGTTCTCCAGGGAAACTAATCTTAGCGTTTAAGTTACTCGTCTGTAAAACTATAAATTGGATAGGTTATCTCCCCTGGTAGCACGCTATTGCCTATATGGATTTGCTAAACGATGAATCAGTGTGCGAATCCATGTTTAGGGATCAAATTAGATACTTTTTAAACAGAAGTTTCTTGAAACTATTGGCGAACAGTGTAAAGCCCGATTAATTATAACACGTATGGCACAAAAGACTTGTAATGTGAACCGGTTAATACGAAAGTACTGTTATACGGAAGTTTCTTGAAATCATCTGGGACTGATTGGCGAATTCTAACCTGGTAGTATATGCCCTTATGCTGGTTTTCGCTTTTTTAGTATTACGTATAATGCGGTTTTGGAAATATATAAACAGTCATTGAATGAATGGTTCGAAAATAGGTACGGTTCGAGAACAGGGACCTGCAGGACCGACTTTCCGTTATATCGGCAGTTCTTTGTGTTTACCTCGATCAATTAAAGAAAACAAAGTTCATCAAAGGTCAGAATCAACTCGGGAAAACCTCCATGAAGTTCATTCTCTATTCCTTATTCTTTATTACTAATTCAAATGTGAAGTTGGTTACTTGTTCATTGTCCCTAACTATCCAAAACATCATTCAAACTGCATATGTTGTATGTTGATGTTGTTGTTGTAGTAGATGCTGACAGTCATCCTTTGGTACATTTTAAACAACTGTTTTTATTCAAAAACCTGTTACTTCTTCGGCCTTTTCCAAAAAAAGAAGCCTTTACTATCCAAAACATCATTTAAACAGCATATGTCGATGTTGCAAATCACAATGTTGATGCTGTTTTTGTTGTAGATGCTGACATTGTAAATATACTGTTATTTGTTCAAAAACCTGTTACTTATTCGGCCGTGTTCAAGAAAATAAGCATTTGCTCTGCCACATGCCATTCAAATTGTATATATTAATGATGCCCACACCATATGGGATGCTGTTTTTGTTGTAGATTATGACAGAGACTTATTGGAACATTTTAGGTCACCTGTTACTTATTCAAAAACCTGTAACTTTGTCATTACTTATTCGCCGAATTTTAAAAAAGAAGCCATTGCTGTTCCAAATATCATTGAAAAAGCATATGTTTCTGTTGCCAACGACAATTATGAGGTTGTTGTTGTTGTAAACGATAAAAGTGAACTTTTGGTACATATTAAATCATTTGTTAATTATTTAAAAAAACTTATTCGGCCGTTCCCTATTCCTTATTCCTTATTCAAATGTGAAGTTGGTTATATGTTCTATGTTTCTTATTCATTACTTATTCAGATTTGATAAAAGAGACTGCTTTTGCCAATAACAATAGTAGTGTTGTTGTTGTTGTAAATGATGGGAGAGACTCATTGGTACATTTTAAATCACCTGTTAATTATTTATTTAGCCGGTTACTTATTCAGCCTTTTTCAAGAAAAGAAGACTTTTCTATCACAAATATCATTCGCATTGTGGTTGATGTTGATAATCACAATTGTGATATTGTTACTTATTCAAAACCTTTTACTTATTCGTTACATATGCGGCGGTTATCAATATATTAGCGTTTGATATTCAGAAAATCCACTGTATGGAAACCACATTTTAATGTGCCAACAGTTAAACCGAAGGTTGATTCAAGTCTGTTTAATAAGTATTACTATGCTTTAAACTAGTAACGAATTGTCATTTCAAAGAACGTATTCCCTTAGGTTATACATATAGATGAGTTGTAAGCTCGTTTAAATGTAACTCAATATTTGCACAATGTATAATCATGAATTATATCAGGATACGCTGAATTGCTTTTAATAAAAAATACGATCCTGTTTTTTATAGTATGATAATATACAAGAGGCTCAATGGGTATGGAACGCTTACCTGAGTCCATTAAGATATACAGACGCATGGATTGTTCCAGGTCTAAGTTAAAATATATGTAGGAGTTATGATCTGAGCACAGAACACGAAACGTGTTACGAACTCTAATCATCACAATCTTTGATACCAATTTAAGATGTACAAGTCCGTGAAGTTTGGCAAAGAGAACACCTCCAGTTGAATAGTTATAAATCTCAACTTGTTACCTATAAGTAAATGTGGTTGCAATAAAATCAGCAGAGGGAGGTTGCTGCAAGAGTTGAGCTCACTGAGTTGTATAGCTCTTCTGATAGCGTGTTATTAATATTGTACTAACCATACAAAGAAAGGGGCATTGCAAAATATAATAAACAAGGGATTGCGTCTCCAGTTTCTACTAAATTCTTCATCGCAGGTGTTAGTTTAAATCATAGGACTCAGAAAAAACAACCATAAAGCCATAGAACAAATTACGAGAGCATTAGGTTATTTCCTATGTATAAAAAGAGCTGAGTTATTGAGCTGCAATGACAATTGGATTGTATTCTATAGTTAAATAAGATATATAATAAGACAATTAAACAATGAGGGAACTAATGGAAAGTGGTGATGTACAGGCGTTTGTAGCAAGGAGCTTGTTAGAGCCAATTGCTAGAGTAGGTGAATCCCGAAACGACGCATCATTTTGAGACTGGAATGAAGGCTGATGTTTTACCCTTTCGCATTGAATTACAATGGTCTTTCTATATCAGCTCTCCGTTTCTGAACACCATCTCGGCTTCATATAGATGTATTGGTGGTTGCAGATCGTAGATCGTACATATATAATGTCAATGAAAGTGGAGGATTTGTGGAATATTTTGCTAAAAATGAACTGACTGTTTTTTAAAGTTTTTACTATAAATATGTAAGGAAAACGATATCTGACACCTGGCGACAATGTTTTTAAATTGATTGGTATAAGTTGAACAATCTTGGAAGAAGAGTCACTCAATGAAGTGTATTTTGAAATCAGCCCAGAACTTTCGGACAAGAATATTTTAAAAGTTCTGGCAATTTCCCCCCTTTTTAATGACGCAGACACCAACGTTCTACATGGAGTTCAATACCATTGTGGAATTATTTTGTTTTGGTGCTTCAAGAGGAGAAATTGTTTATATGAACATGTTAAGGGACTGACGGAGAGACGACGACGATGACAGACGATGAGTGATTATAATAGCTGAACCCGCATTTCGTGCTCAGATGAGTGGAAATATAACAATATGAAGATCGTTTTGTACACTTTGGTCCAACAAGAAGGACTCAATTCAACCATAAGCACAAACATTATGTATGATCTTGACAAGACAAACAATTAGTAAGACTAATGCACATAATTATTTGCTATAAAATGAGACTTCTATAGTATCAACAACGTTTTCCTCGGAACTTATCTGTTGACCTTAAGTTTAATCTCAGGTGATCAACACACACACTCTAACCAAATGTCATGACGATTGGGTATCATATGTGACCCCGGACCGTATGCAAAATATTTGTTTGATTTTTCCCAGAAACCACTTGTGTACATACATACACATGCAACCGCCTGTCAGATCTTTAATTTACGACTACCAAAACAACCGTCTCATAAGTACTTTCTTATCTTTTCTTTTTTCTTGCAACCTGTTTCAAAATATTAAATGTAGTCGTCCGATATTGAACATGGAATAGTCTTCTTTGTGAAATTCGGTACTGAAAGAGTAAACTTCTGAAATGTGGTGAAAATTAATAAGCTGATATGAATCACTCTCAATTGTTTTTATTTGTCAACCTGATTAAAACGTCGTCTGCTGCAGATGCATACAATACGTCTACATGTAGATAACCTGCGGTGTTGTTCTTGGTAATCATCTACTACGATAATATTATTTACGAATGATTTGAAAATACATTTTTTTAATCGTTAATGTGAAATCTAAATTATCACTAAATACTGGCACATGTGACGCCTTTCTTCATTGATGTTTACCCTCCCACCCACCACAAATACTTTTTTTGGTGCCTACGCACTTAACGCCTTTGAACATATTAAGACAATGGAGGCAATTGCTGATGCTGAACGATCTTTGTCACGGTGAGTTCAACTCTATTCACTAATCAACCATATTGTAATCCAACTTTGTTCGTGATCTGCTGTATATTTCTTGTCTGTGGAAATAAACTGAACATTTAAAGACTATGATATGTCACAACGTGGACGCTCCAGATCCGAGGGATGTTTTTGCCGCCAGATCAAGCAGTCTTAAGTTTGAATTCATGATCTCCATTCCATATGGCGATTATAACTGTATTTGTATTAGACTTATGGTGTTTTTTTGTCACACCGACGGCGCGAGTAGGCCTACTGGTTAAGTCTCAGGAAAACAGGCAGCGATTGTGATTGATAGAAGCTGCGATCGACTTAAAATAAATAAGCTTTAAAACTGCTTATGATAAGGACTACGGGGCTAAGGGTTGTGGAAAGGAAAATCCATTACATGTGAAAATTGTGTTAACAAGTTTATGTCCATGCTGTTCATTTCCGTAATGTATCGACCATTCCAGTCTGCGCGGGCTGACACATTCCGTCTCAGGGGCAGATAATCCACAGGAGGCGAAAAGTCGATATTCGGCTAAGCCAGCTCGGCATGCTTCCGCTGATCTTGGTCGATACATTACGCAGAGTCTACAATGTTTCCTTTCTCGCGGGACGGCTCATAGTATAGAGTTACTGGAGTTGTGGTTCTTAAACTCTTTTTCTTATAGTATTGACTTGTGTTGTTACTGCAGTGCTGTCTTGGTCTGATGACTCATTGCGATAACATATCTGTCGTTTGTATTTCGCTCCAAAGGCGTCCTAGTTTTCATTTGAGAGCAAAATGTGGGACGGGAGAGAGGGGATAAACCACCATATCTCGTTAATTTGTTTGTTTGTTTGTTTGTTTGGAGTTTAACGCCATTTTAACAGCTTTGGTCATATCACGGCGGTCAGTGCACCTACCCATGTTTTC
>JAUELF010193324.1:0-14376 GCA_031471495.1 Clinocardium nuttallii | reverse complement strand
GACTTATGACTGAGAGAAACCTCAAAACCACCAAAATTGGGTTCAAAATGGACCCTCAACTTATGGCTGCGGATATACGGTATGAAAGAATATGAATGAAGGAAAGGGTTAAAACAGACTAAACAACTGAGCTATTCTATCGTAATGATTGTCCATGTAAACTCATGTTTTCATCCTCAACAGTTGGATTTACTTTGACAATACCCTTGTACCAAAAGGTCTGTATTCATGTGACAGGGTTCATAAGACAATGACATTGAGGTTATGACAAATTCAGATATTTGTCTTCTTTATAAGCTTTCCATGATGGAGGAATTTCATGTACTTTTTTGTTTTTGAAATGTTTCACTAGGTTTCAGAATGCATTGAACCATCACTGAATAGTATCATATGACTTTCAGATGCTTCTCAATTAACCATTCAAGCTAACAGCCTTCTTGATTTTATAACAACACATCTATACTTGAAGTGGAAATATGATCACTGGTAATCACTTTGAAGTCTAATCTTTTGTAGAGTTTTCCTATGTGCTATTAAAGTCATTTATTATACCTCGCGTGACTTTGTAACGTTAAATTCTCATATACTCATCATGGGCAATTTCTTATTGTCTCATTCTTACAGTACGTTTTTGACCGGTTAACAGTATACTGCTACATGGCATGCATGTGAATGACGTCATTTCAAACTATAATGTCACCGTTTCGACGCGCATGCCATGTAACATTATACTGTTCATATGTGGTGTTATATTGAAGTACCAATGTTCAACTCAAAATAAGGGTACAGAAAAAATAGAATTAGCTTGTAATTTTGTTCGGTATAATAAATTAAATATTGAATGGCTTCCAGTGTGACAGTACATATTGTCAACATTCGGGTAAATACTGTTAAACTAGGCTTTGCCTCGGGTAACAGTATCATCCTCATGTTGACAATATGTACTGTCACACTGGAAAAGATGCAATATATATATAATGCTGGAGTGGGCAAGGGTTACACATAACACTGATATAAAGATGTAAATGCACATGTACCTCTTCTACAAGAGTGGAAAGAACCATGGTCTGCCATTGTATCCCATTTCTTTGTGTGACAACAGTTAACAATTCACAAACTCTATACACTGTCTCTGGTAAAGTATCTAACAATGCAAGACAACCTGAAGATAAATATTAAGAAAATACAAATTATGTTTCTTGTTTGTTTGTTTTGAGTTTATAGTACTTTCAACAGATACGGTCATATTGCGGCGGAGAGGAAAGATAACATTGGTCCCACACTTTATTTTTACATCTAGATAAACACTATATATGGTATGAAACCAATACCACCCAACCTGCTGAAGCTCAAGAGATGCATTGACTTCAATCATTCAGACTAGTTAGCCAGCTCTTATGGTTATAAGAAGGGTGGCTGTGATTCATATTGATCGTACCCCAGTTACAGGGGGGCAGCAAATTATTGAAATAGCTTTCAAATCTAAAACATTATAAATCAAAACAAACTCATTTAAAGGAAAATACTGATTCAAAAATGCATCATACATTTACTATTAAATACCAAAATGAATATGAAATGGATAAGAAAACATTATACTATGATTGAATCAACAGCTTTATAACAGAGAATCTTATAAGGATAAATTCAACCAGAAGAAAGAAAAACATGTTTGAGCCATGCTTCATGAATACCAACTTTCAGAGAAATTGTGATTAATGGCTATAAATATTAGACTGCATTGTTGTAAAATCTTTTTAGGGTCATAACCCAGGGTTGTCAAAATGTTTTGGTGTAACATATCAAATGGGAAAAGTAACCATTCAGGCTTAGGGTCACGTCAAGGGCAAATCCCTGGTAGTAGGCGCAGGGGAGCAAAACTCACAGATCAAAAAAAGATTTTAAACAGATTATTTTGATCAGCAATCGGTTAATTTTGAAAACCCTGCTAAACAATATCCAGATATTCATTAGATGCTTGTATAATTTATTGTGGAAGACAGAGGTAGAGCGTTGACCTCTCATACCAAAAGACCCGATTTCGAGTCCTGTCCTAAGCAGGTTCTGACTGGGATTTTGCCACACAAAACAGAGAGAGTACTGGTTTAGTCTCAAGGAAGCATATATCAAGCTCGATTTATATATTAAGCTAAAAGCTTGTTTCAAAATCAATGTAAAATTAATAAGTTTAAACTAATGTAATGCAGAAAGACTGTTCAGACTGGACGGATAATCATTGCTTATCACAACTCCCTGAAGATTTGTTTTCCAATTGTGGTGCTCATGTTATTGAATTAAAAAGAAAGTCACCATATATATGAATCATGCAACCTTTCTTATCTTTACCTGGAAACAACTTGTCTGTAAACTCATCCAGGAAAGATTTATCCAGAGGCGCTTCGTCTGCCCTTACAATTTCTTTACTTTCTTCTTCCGGCTTTTTCTGGTCCTCTTTCTGAAAAGAAAACAAGTTAGAATACTTATATAGAAACTTTGTCCAATTTAAAAAAAAGCAAAGAAGTTTGTCAACATTAGGGTTGCAAGGGACAGAAAAGAAAGTACAACAGAAACATCATGTCTTTAGCAGTGAAAACAAGATGAGCGCCAACTATCACAAAATACGCCCGTCCTATTTTTTTGATCCGACACTGTTAAAACAGTTTTGGCCATTTCAAGGGACACAAGTGTGGAGTGACTAAGATAACGTAGCGAGTTATTGAACCTGACCCAAGAAATGTCCAGGCCAACGGACCGACCGACCGTCACAAGCGTGACTCCTATATAGCCCCCATATACTATGTATCTGGGGGTATAATTAATTAGCAGACAAGACCAATTTAGGCTATTTCTATAATTAAACGGCGATAACTCCCAAGTGACTAGAGCGATATGGCAAGTTATCAAACTTTTCCAATTTATCTTAAGCCAAAACACACTCTGACCAAATTTGGTGATGATTAGACAAAGGCTTCTAAAGTTATTGACGAGACAAGACCAATTTTAGGCAATTTCTATAATTAATCTCGAGTGACTAGAGGGATATGGCTAGTTATCGCACTTGTCCAAGATATTCTGCCAATACACATTCTGATCAAATTTGGTGATGATGGAACCAATTTTAGGTAATTTATATAATCAACGGGCAATAACTCTTGAATGACTAATGCGATATTGCTAGTTATCAAACTCATCCAAGGTATTATGCCAATACACATTTTGACCAAATTTGGTGATGATTGGACAAAGTAAGTTATTGGGTGGACAACATACTGGACGCCGCAGTTAAAACTGTCCCGTTTTTTTTAACATTTGTCCTTTTGTTAGTGAAAACAATTTTCCTATGAACTTATATATAATCTTTTCAGAAAAAGCACAAGTTAGCCATGTAATTAACTTACATCTGTTTGGAGCATATCTTGTCCCAAAGACATTGCTATAGCCTGTATCATTTGTTGGTCTTCACTTAAATCCATATCTAAACTAGGAGCACTCTGAAATGTAGTGGAACAGAATATGATAATTAAAGATTTAAAAAGAGAGGATACTTTATAGACAAAGTACATACAATCTTTTGTAAAATAGAAAATGAGAAGGGGCTTTTAATAGCAACATTGTTTTATTTTTCCAAAGATGTTTTCAGTCAAAATGTAAATTTTAATTTTGTGTTTAAATGGATTGATCAGGCTGTACCCTGTAAAATTATTAACAATTAACAGCTATACTACACACCTGAACTGGAGGCGTGAAATCTGATCCTCTTGTCAGCAGGTAATCAGTAGCTTCCTCAATAGACTGTGTATGTGTTAGTGCATCAATACATCTAGCTCGACTGAATCCCATCTCCATCAACTGTCACATAATGTAAGATCAAAATAATGTGTAACTATAATGCTCATACAAATACTAATTGATCGATTTTTTTTACTGTTTAACAAACACAGACACTTTTCAATGAATTTAGTAGGCTCTTACCCTTTTAGGGGAATTACAGCAAAGACATGTGTGTAACATTCACATCCAGTTTAAGTAAAACCTGAATGCTATTTCAATTGAGCATAATTAGCCATACATAATATGCAAGCTATTTTGGGCAACACATTCTTTTATGATAATAGCAATACCTATTCACAAGAAATTACCTGTTGTACATGGGATTCGTTGACAGGGGGTCTAACACTGACAGGGGCAGCCCCTGTTGACAGGGCCCCAGCCAAGGAGGCCCCTACAGTTGATGATGGCCCAGAGGTTCCTGGGGTCCCCGAGGTCCCCGCTCCTTCATTCTCAGCCTCTCTTTTAGCTAGCATCTCCTGAATAATACATTTTTATATTTAAACTGTTCTTCTCCATCAACATTTAACTTTCATCACAATATTTAAACATGCTCAAGATAAAAATATGGCTTTGAGAGTGTTAGCAAGAAATTTCTTCATTTTGGCCTAGTGACTAAGTTTTTGTCAAAACATGCAACATAGAAGCTTCATGTAAAATTTAATTGAATTCTAACCAGTGGTTTGTAAGAAATAGGCAGGTCAAAATATGGCTTCCGACTGACCAACTGACAGCCCGACACAGTTACTCCTATAAACCACCCCAAAACTTTGTTTTTTGGGGGTATAATAAACAGTTATTGTTACCTTGATAATTCCTTCTCCCTTGATAATGTGACAAAGAATTGCTAGAATTGACTCCGACATTCGACTGCCATATACTTTAAGTGGTTTTTTGTTCCAAATATTCATCACAGCATAGAAAGCATCCTGAATTAATGAGATGTCAAGCAAGATATTATATTTAAACTTTCCCCACATACAACTCATCTGCAGCACAAGACTTTGAAAGCATCTAGGAAAAAAGGAAAATCTTTTTAAATTATCTCATTTTGACAATCTTTTCAAAATTTGTCTGCTGTCTATGTGTCAGGTGGTAAAGAATTAAAGGATAGTTTGGTAGCAGTCATGAATAGGCGGTCTGGTTTTTTTTAGAAACATTTTTTGCATATTTTCTCATGTTTGTGGCCACTTTGGAAATTAATTCACATGCATAAATAAGTGTTTATACTAATTAATATATTAAGAGCAATAAATTATTGTAGTATTAATTGGCCAAAATAAACATACAACCAACTTAACTTGATTGTCCGATTCATTTATTAATGTTATAGATGTTGAGGTTACAATGCAACGGAAACCAATATGTGGTGGTGCTAAACATAAAGTAACTTCAAATGCTCAAATATTTATTGAATATCAGATCCGAATAATTAGAGCCAAGGTGCTGCAGCAAGATTTTTTCATCTTTAGACTGCTCATTCAAATTAGGCGATGTATTGTGCTTAATGAAAATTAATGAATAACCCACCTTTTGCATACGGATGAGATACTGAACAGGGTCAAAAGGTTGGATTATCGGATGACCTGTTTTACTAGGAAGTTGATGAGGCGATTCCAGCACTGTCTTAGGGTTTACCATTTTTTCTATCAACATCAGCCAGGCATCTAACAACTCCCCTGTTCCACCTACATAACAATCACAGTAAATCATTCATAAATGTTAATCTTTCAACCATGCATACTCTGGGGCTCATTTGAAAGATAAGAAAAGTGTTTCTGCATATAATCAGTACATGTATGTAGAAAATTAAGCATCAGCACATGGAAAACCAAATCTATTTGAAAATAGTGGCAATGACAAATTAAATTGCATATTGAGCCAAGTTAAGTTTAAGGTCATTCTTCTGTCTGACTTTGTGATTGCTTGTTCAATTATATGACAAATAGGCAAGACCCTGATTAGAAGTGTGAAGGAATGACTATGTATATCAGAATAGTGATCATAAGTTTCACTCTGCAATGGCAAGGGACATTAATAATATAAGGAACAATTTTTACATTAATCTCAACTGACAATATTTTGAACGTTTTAACTAATGCATACTAGGTGTGTTTAAGAATAATTAAGCCCTCAAAACATGTGTACTGCCAATGTGTAAGTAAGTGACAAATAAATGATTCCTGTGATGTCATACGAAGTCTGCACTTACTTGGTAAATCAGGATCTTCTAACCCTTCTGATGGAGACACTTTTCCGCCCATTGATAGGGCCCAGGAAAATGACCTGAAATAAGTTTGGGTTGATCTAAAATGGTTGAAAAGGTTATACATTTCTATTTACTACCATGGCAATATTCATGTAAAGGTACATTAAGTTGAATTTTCAAAGATAACACATGTAAAGGGTAATGATGACAACAGTAAGCATCCACTTGCACATAATAAGGCAAAAAAAAAGACTCAACGCTGATTTCAGCCCCTCTGGATTAAAAACTAGAGGGCCATCATGGCCCTGGATCGCTCACCTTATTTTATTGTTTTCACTTTAGACATATAAGCTCGCCCCCAAGGCGGCCATAGTTTTCGACCAATCAACATGGCTTGAAAGAATCTGATAAAGGGTCATCCAAGGAACATTTCTACAAAATTTATTTAGTTTTTTTCATTTCGTTGCCATGGAAACCAGAATTCTGCATGGATCCCAAAAATTTGAAAGAAATCTGGTGAGGTCATTGAGAGGATGCTTTCTGCGAAGTTTCATCCTAATTGACCCACTGGTTACTGAGGAGAAAAAATTGATGGACGACCGACAACAGACAAAATGTGATCACAATAACTCACCTTGAGCTAAAGAGATACAGAGAAAAATTCAGGTTTTGTAAACTAAGGCCAATTTCATTTAATATGCAATTGCAGCTGCGTTGTACTTCTTCAGACATTTCATAGGAATAAAGAGTAAACAATACATAACTTACTGAAACAAGGCTTCCATTCCACCAGAGCCTAAAAACTTCTGCAGCATTAAATGGTAGGGTTGCTTCTTGTCATCAAACAACATGGGGGATGCAAAGCCTACCGAGCAAACAAGGAAAGTTAATCTGCAAAGAAACAAGCATTTATTATAGCAATATACTTGTCAGTAGTTTCTTATCTTTATGGCTTCACCTTCTGTTTGTTAGTATTTTTTATTATAGCATCAACAAAAGAAATATTTTACAGTGGCTCTTTTCCCCACACTGATTCAACTCAATATCTATATAAATGAGATACTTTCATTACCATATCAACTATGCAATACAAGAACAAGATTAAATCGTTAAGTTAAGAAATTTACCTAAGTTTCGGTACAGGTGAATAGGAAGGGGGTTCCCATTTCAGTCCTTCTGTCAATAGTTTGGTTAAGGCTTGGGCAACACTCTGGGCAGCTGGAGTAGGTACCACAGGCATGGACGGAAGCATCTGACTACCACGCTGTCGTACGCGGGTTCCAACAGACAACTTTACCAACAACCCAAACAGCTCAGCCAATGCTCTCCCAAGTCTGGAGGAAACTGATAAAAGAGGCTTCAATTGTTTCATCTGAGCTTGTAAAGCGGGAGAGAGTTTAGGTTTTTTGCCGTCTTTATCGAGACCTGACCCATCTTCGGTGTCCATTGTTATAGGGGTATCAGATGTGGTTAAGGATTCCATGGCTTGACTTACACCATTACTGCCTTTCTCAGCAGATGACCTAGATAAGCCATTCTCTTCTTCTCGATAGTCACTATCAGGTTTGAAATCCTTTGGTAAAAGTTTCTCCATATCTGCTTTTCCAAACTCACATCCAGCTGGGAGGATGTCTTCACTACACAGAGCTAGCAGTACTGTGCTCTCCCACACAAGTGATGTGTATAATTTACTAAGACCATCTAAAACCTTCAGACCCAGACTGGAACCCCAGTGATTCACAGATATTGACCTTATATCAGTCTGCAAAAAAGAAAAGTAATATAGTTAACAAGTTTTATTTTGTTTTTCGAATATTGTCTTCACGGTCATTTGCTTTGAAACAAGAGACACAAGAAAGACTTGTACATGTATATCAAAATTAATCTCCCTTCTTGATATTATACCTACAGAAAATGGTGAAATGACTTTTAGTTATCATCCAAATCATAGCAGTCTATAAGCATTTTTTAAAAATAACATTTACACCCCAAAAATGAACAAGTTAATCTTTGTCCATGTTGTTTAGTCGTCTGATGTAATTTATATACGAAGATAATTACATTAATATACAAGAAATTGTAAAAAATTAAGGATAAGAAACCAGTTCAAAATCAATCTCACCTGTCCCATTCTACACACATGAACAAACATCATGATATATGCATGTGCAGAAGACAAGGCGTGTAGTAATGGGGTGGCATGTGGTGATAATGTTGCATCAGGTAGATGGGCAACATTAGCCAGCTCTCTTAGCAACACTGATCCTCCAGGGGCTTCAAGGGGCTGATGCAATGGCTCTAGATTCTCAAGTACATCATTTAACTTTTTCAGTCCTTCTTCTAAAACATGTGGATCCCTCAATAAAGTCTGGAGAAAAAAGAACCAAATGAGTCATATAAGCTCATTGCTTACAGGAAAGTCTGTGATTTAACAGTTATAATCAACTGTGCACATGCCAATCTTGGTATACGATAGCTACACAAATGTGTAGGACAGTTCTTCAAGTACTAGATATTGTAAATATGTCCAATTGTTTATCTTTGATATCAACCCGAATTTTAAACCAGTAAAAATATTCAATGTATTACTTAGAATTAAATGTAACAAGTTAAGCTTACCAAAATAGCTTTGCAAACACTTGCAACAGCCTGGCACGCTGGTGAGGCAGGGAATTCCACAGGTAAATTAGGCAATCCCAAGATATCCATTAGCTCTGGCAGCCCCTTCTGAGCAACAAACTCCCTACAGTGATCATCTGTAGAATTGTTGCTGAGGATTGCTTCAACAAACTTCATCTGGAAGTATTTGCATATATGGTACCAGTACCTTGTTAATGTTATAATAATTGGTAACACCTAAATGATCTATAAAAAGTGACTAAATATTAAGCAAACAGCTGTCACAATACAAGCACAAGTGTGTTTAAGGATACAAATGTAACCTGCTAATATGTCAGTAAAAGAAAGTGTGATGGACCGACAGATGATAGCGAGGAATTGATCCCTATGTCAGCATGTGTCTCCGTACTTGTGGAAACATTGGTTTAAAAAGGGAATTTAATAAAAAAAAAAATCCTTTTTCCATATTACATTCAAATATATATGAAAATTGCAGATCTCAATATCCTGATATTGCCGCTTTTTCGTCAGAGGTTTTCAGAGCAGAGGACTCCCGAGTCTGAAAAAGTGCTATCAGTTGAATGGTTGAGAGGGGGGCATCAGTTTAAATCATAAATCAGAAAGGCAACATTATATGGACCCTGTCACACAAAAACCATGCAATGCAATGTAATCAGGATCTCCTGTTTGTTCTCTCGACGTACAAACTTCTGAGAAGCCTTAATAAACTGGTTATGATCAAATACTGATTGTAAACGGTTCATTAATGTGTGACGTGATCTATATTATGATACTTACCACATTAAGAACATAGTCCATGAGGGGAATAGCTTGCTTGTCTTGACTAGGAGTAGATGTGGATGCTCTGTAAGTACATGTAAACATGACTCATTGAACTTCATTAGATCAATTTCAAAAAGTTGTGCTTGTGAAAGACCAATTGCCTAGGACATCAACAAAGAAGGTCAAAGATCAATGTCAAATTCAGAATATCAACCAATTTGACATCACTAGAAAGAAGTTAACATAAGGAATTCACATGCCACCAAAGTCCAATCTCATACAGACAAAAGGTAAGGCCAATATTAAAGTTTTTGCCACAACAGACTCCATTCCGACGGCATAAAATCTTATTCAACTATATTTATTCTTCCATATTCTAGTATTGAACTATATGTCTTATTACTTTGAGCAGGTAGTCATTTGCTTTGTCTTAAAATAAAAAGGAATTTAATCTATTTACCAGAAAGAAGATTTTATATGATAAACTCTGAAGAAGTTGATGAATACTTATATTTTAGATAATTACAAGTTAAGTTTTGTAGTATAACAGAAGCTGTTGTAGGAAAGCATGCTCAACTATTTGAAATTATCTACAGTGACCTTGAATTTGGAGGTATTGGGTCCCAAAACTATAATAGCCTCCTCAGAGTATTACCTCAGTGATAAAAATAGTATTCCTATATGGTGGTTTATCATTTCATTTCATCACCATTCAAGCTCTAGTTGCAAAGACATATATAATCAACTAGCTCTTAAAGCTTTCGTTGCAATGCTGCGGACAGCAACACAGAATAGCCTTCTTTTCAAAAAGTCAAGATAAAAATTATTATGTAAGAAAGGAAAGAAATGACTTGTCCTGTGTGATGTTTTCCTATTTAGTATTTCTCAAAACTCAAACTTACAGACTAACATCCGTGGACATTTGAGATGCCTGTTTAGAGTCTGAATCTTGTGTTTCTTGTGGGGATGTACCAATCTCTTCTTCCTCTTCTTCTTCATCAGAAGATCCTCCGTCTTGGGCCTGAGGAGAGCGTATGTTCACAACAGTCTCAGACTTTGGCTGGGGCTTCTGACATATAAACTTCTTATCTCGACCCATGTAGTTCACTTCTTGTAACAGCTAGCATAGACAAAACATGAAAGTGCAAGATTAACATAGTGTTATCAAGTCCAAGATTAACATAGTGTCATCAAGATCAAGATTAACATAGTGTTATCAAATCCAAGATTAACATAGTGTTATCACATAGTGTTATCAAGTCCAAGATTAACAGTGTTATCAAGTCCAAGATTAACAGTGTTATCAAGTCCAAGATTAACATAGTGCTATCAAGACCACTATTTACATAGTATTATCACAGTGTTATCAAGTCCAATATTAACATAGTGTTATTAAGACCAAGATTAACATAGTGTTATCAAGACCATGATTAACATAGTGTTATCAAGACCATGATTAACAGTGTTATCAAGACCATGATTAACATAGTGTTATCAAGACCATGATTAACATAGTGTTATCATGACAAAGATTAACAAAGTGTTCTCAGGACCAAGATTAACATAGTGTTATCAAGTCCAAGATTAACATAGTGGTATCAAGACAAAGATTAACATAGTGTTATCAAGTCCTAGATTAACATAGTGTTATCAAGTCAAAGATTTACAGTGTTATCAAGACCAAGATTAACATAGTGTTATCAAAACCAAGATTAACATAGTGTTATCAAAGGGTTGAACATTTAAATAAATTCCTGTATACTTATAAATTACTAGGACAATGAAAACATTAAACATACCCATCAAGTATACCAAGAAAATAACGAATATATATATAGAACAATATTCTACACAACTTGATGGTTGTATATGATTCATTTTCAAACATTGTAAATTAATACCTACTTTAATAATTGCTTTTGTAGCATCTGTTCTCAGTGATGGTTGGTGTCTCATTAACTCATCCATTGCATTTCCTAGATTACTTGCAGTATCACCTGAAACAAAACAAAAAACATTTATAAAATAGGCCATGTTATGCGAAAATTCAGAGGTACTGTATCTTTATTATTTTGGTAATAACCTTTTTCCTGAGGTATCAGGGATGACCAGATGAAGTACAGCGAAGGTCCTGACTAGACTGCAATGTGGCACTGGAAATTCTTGATCTTTGCTGGTCGCCAAGACCAAAAAGGTTGGATTGTGTGTGTCGTGGCTAAAATAATATGAGCCATATCAGACAAAGATGGCTTGTTTCATCTATCCATTTTGTTATCACATATATAGCTTATCGGAGGGGATGGCAACAAGTTAAACTTTTTTGTCTTTACATTAATCAATGGCCGTTCTAGAAAATGGTGAACAGTGCATTATGTGCAGGCTCATGAGTTTTCACTGTTTCAAATCTGTAGGTAAAACAATTTTGAAGATGTTTGCAATATTGCCAAAATAATATCCCCGACATACAATTACATACGAGAATCAAAATTCCAATAAATAAAATTTCTAGAGTGTAATCAACTGTTTTGCGACATGCAGGTTACAAAAGAGGTTTGGGAGAATCAAAATATTTTCCATTTAAGTCAAATAGTGATAGAAGAATAGTGACAAACATATGAGGAAGTAACGATCCGTCAATAAAGTGCAGCCCAATAAACAGAAGCCACTCAAATGAAGACACTTCAGGCAACAGCTAAGGATGTCAAAACAATTACCAAATGGGTCAGCACTTCTCCGTCTTCTCATGGCCGGTAAATAATCAGGTGACAACAATACTTTAAACAAACGGTCAAATGGACGACACAGTACAAAGGCCTCTAGTCCTCTTGCATTCAAGCATAATGCACTGAACACATTAGGTAAAGATGCAAGCACTTCACGAGTGGCCGGAACCTGGAGGAGAAAAAAAGTATACACATTTATCTATCTTACAAAAATCTTGGTTATATAAGTAAAAACATTGACATCTCTTCAACCATACACATTTTTATGATATCACTTGCCCAAATCATTGATTATACATTTTTCAAGATAAATTTCACTGGTAAATAGAAAATGTTTACATGTCTGAAGCAAAATTTACCTGCCAAATTGCCAACTCAGTAATAAGTATTTTATAATTTACGGTTATGATATTTAAACAATAATGTAATTAAGTATTTACATTCAAATGGACTATAATATTTGACATGGAAATGACTTACTCTGATTAAGTACAATACACTTATCATCATCATTTTACTTTTTTTCTTTTTCCTGCCGACTTCAATGATTATAGAGCTCAAGATAAGGTGCATATTTTATATATTTATTATAAGTGTCCTTATTTAGCTCTTAAACCCTACACTGTCTGTACTCAAAAGTATCATTACAATGTGTTTTTGTTTTATTTTGAGTACCAATAATAAGGGGTTGAATTGCATAAAAGGAGAGATACTATTTGAGTAAGACCATTTTATTCTACCTTCTCAAGTCTATTTGAATTATGTTTTCGTTACTGCTAACATCAAACATGTATTTATAATGTAAAAGATCTAATTTTATTCTTAGATACTACAATACTTACATCTTTAATGAGAAGTGCATGTAAAACAACATTGGTAAGTCCATTATCTTGTAAAGATGAAAGTAACGAGGGCTCTTGAAAAACGTACACGGTCACCACATCAGTTGCTACAATACAATAATAAGAATACAGATAAAAGGTTCTTTCACCAATTAAAATAGTAAGATTTCTCCCCATCTATTTTCCTGATATAATATGGTAATTTTCAAATCATCGGCTATGTGAATGCCTTAAGACAAATTTGCAAAATGCCGACAAGAAGACTGTGGTGGTCCTGGATTGCACATCTGATTTCCATTGTTGTATTTCAGGAAAAGAAAAAGTGATGCTCTAAATGAACATTGGTTTGAAATTGTGCCATCCTGTGCAGTTGAGAGAAATCTTAAAGGAACAATAAACAACAAGGTTTCTAAAAATTCTTCTGCTGTAAGATGACTTAAAAGTCTGTATCAGGGAACGATTAAACTGAAACACAGATAAAAGATGACTTTCTTTTATTAATATTACACAATCTAGTCTACAAACTTGAACCATACTCAGTGCTACAGATAAGCAGCGTATTTGCGTAAAAACTCAATTAAAATGGTCAATACCCAATTAATTACTAATCAGTGCGTAAAAAAACTCATTACAATTTTTGGATACTGAATTCATTTTTCAAGCCCTGCACATCATATTATGTCCAAAACAAAACCCAATTCAATCAATATTGACAACTTTCTTTTATGTCTAGAAATATCATATACATTTATTTTGTATACTAAAATAGCCGCCGACTAGCTAAAGCCAACCAGTAGGGGTTGTACTTAACATGTGATAAACAAACTGGTGAAGTGAGCTATTTATAAGCAGCCAATCTTTGCATGGTTAACAAAAAGTTGCAATTTTGGTTGAATTATATCGTCAAACAAAATTGACAAATTGAAAAAGAGTGAAATGAAAGTTTTAGACCGCTAGGCGGTTAATAAGACATTGCAATGAAAGTAAAGAGTCCAATTAAAAGTTACTAGTCATTATTAAGACCTAATTTCATTATAAATCGAAATATCACAGGATAAAACTTGAGCAAAAAGAAGATATATATTCGTCGATATTAATTTCGGATATGTATGGCGAATTTCAAAGTTCTTTTTGTAAAATGTAACAAGAGTTGTCGGAGGACAATATAGCTTGCCTATCAGGGCCTACTTCAGAACAGTTATAGCATACGGTAAAGTCACACAGCATCACCTATTGCACATTACGGTTTGACCAAAATTCTAAGTCCAAAAAGGGGCACAATTCAGTCAAAATCTATTCCAGAGTTATGGGACTTGACATACAAGCTCATCTAATGACCCTGAATAAGTGTGTGAAGTTTCAAAGTGACAGC
>JAUELF010193220.1:0-14377 GCA_031471495.1 Clinocardium nuttallii | reverse complement strand
AAAAAGTAACTTTTTAGAAAAAATACCTTGCAATATGCACCGTTTTTTCTGATATGCACCAGTTTTATAAATAGTAACAGGGGAAGACCGGGAAATCCCATGAGCCGCCTATTAATAAATTGAGGGTTATACAATAAAACAGTTATGGTCTTTTCAGCTGTTAAACATGATGTTGATATGCACCAAAACAATCATTATTGATTTTTTTGGTGCATATCACATCATGTGTAACAGCTGAAAAATCCATAATTGTATAATATTTTCCTTCAATACATAAAATAGGTCGGTTTCCGTATGGTGAGTCCTAATACTGACCGATTATTGACAGTGTAAGGATATTGTTCTAATCAGCATTGTTTGTACTATGACACAAGAAGAACAGTATAGGGAGATTTCGGCAGTACGTCAGAAATGCTAAATGCAGAAAGTTTATATCATTTCTTCACATGGTTAACAATAATAATGTCAGTGATACAGGATTGATACTAAGATTTAAGAACTATCGACCATCGACCTTAGATGTTATTGAGTTAAAAGTGTAAACATTAGCCTACTCCGTGTCTGGAAACAGAGAATGTTAATGCACGAGACATGCGCCCATTGAGGAGTGACGTAGAAAGCAGGTGCCCGTTTGACACTGCTGAGACACGGTTAACAATAATTCCGTCATTGATATTTTGGTACCCGGTTGATACTAAGATTTAGGATGTATCGAGCTTACGATCTACATTGAGTTAAAAGATTTTAACATAGCAGTCTTCATGTTTGGGCAGATAATACATACCATTGCGCGTTTTATCAGCCATGCAAAATATGGCGCATGAGTCTAGAAATTTGAAAATGTCCTATGATTGTTTCGATATTTTTTTAATCTCAATATTATAAACGCTTTATTTTTTACATGTTGCAATATATGAAAGCGTCTAGATGATAATCATGGTTTGCATGATGTTGATATATAGGGAGATCATTCAGAAATAATAACATCATTCTTAGATTCTATGTTGAATATAGTACAAATACATTTATTTAACATTTTTCAAAGTAAAATCCTACTATAAAGATACATTTTGTAACCGAGTAAGAGATACATCGAAAAAAGTGTTTATATATACTTGCTGAGATGTTTTCTTAAAATTGTTTAATTTTACTAAATTAACTAATGGAAATACTACATGACAATGAAAGGATGCTTTTAATGCGGCTGAATACCTCCGTATATTGTCAAGCCCAGCTTACAGAAAATGTAAATTTGTCAATGTTTTGTGCTGCCCTCAATTTTCAATATGAACACTTTTTCTTGATTGTCCAGGAATCAGTTAAATACGTTTCACAACAAGCTGAACAGTATGCACATTATACAAAATGTTAAATGTTTCTTTAAAATATGTGGAAAACGAGTAGCTTAAAAGCGGGTAGATAAAAAAACTTTTGAGAAAATCCCTGCAATGAAAATACGGCTGAACATTTTCCCTTGTTAACACTCTACAGGCTTCATTTTACATCGGATCTTTATGAAAGTTTATTAGAACAATCTTGAACAAGTTCGAAACTAGGCCAGTTGAGGTAAAAAAAACTAGGTCAAAGGGTCACATTAACACTCTAGAGGCCACATTTTAAACTTGGGCCTGTTGAAACTTTATCAGAATGTTTGTCTTGATGATGTAAGTCAATTCGAACATGAGTCATGTCGGGTCAAAAAGTAGGTCAATAAATCACTCCAGAGGCCGCAATTTTTTAAATGTTGTAAGAATGTTTGTATTAATGATATCCTAGTCAAGTTCGAATATGGGTCACATTAAGTCAGAAACTAGGTCACTAAGCCAAATTGAAGGAAAATCTTGTTAACACTGTAGAAGCATCTTTTTTGGCTACAGCAGCTTGAAATTTGGTCAGAATTATATTTAAATGACATCTAGGTCAAGTTTGAATGTGGGTCATGCCGGGTTAAAAATTAGGTCACTAGGCCAAATTGAAGGAAAATATTGTTAACACTCTTGATACTGCATCTTTAGCTTAAGCATGTTTAAACTTTATCAAAATGTTTTTCTTGATGATATCTAGGTCAATGTCTAGCATGGGTCATGTTGGGTCAAACAGTAGGTCGCTAGGTCAAATTGAAGGAAACTCTTGTTAACCATCTAGAGCCAACATCCCCCGCATTTTAGTACTTTCAGTACGTTGGTTCATTTGAGCTTGCTTCTTGTAAGATCATGACAATAGATGCTCGGCCCGGCCCATACGTTTCAGAAAAAGAAGCAGCCATCACCTTCTTAAACACTCTAACAACAGGCATAAACCGGCTTCTCGTCAGATAGCGTCTGTATGTGGGGAAGGTTTAAGAATGAGTAGTTCAATTAAACATGTTCCTTGCTAACTTCAGCAAACCTGTTTTTAAAGACCATCCTTTGAAAGAGAACAATAAGGTGGTCTTTAACCCGTTCTGACATTCATCACATCTGCGGCCGATGACTTTGGGAATATCCAGGCAGAAACACGGAAAAGCTCTATAAATGTAGGTAATTACTAAAAAATAATTGAACACATTGTGGCAAAAGCAGAAATTGCTCGTTTTCAACAGTTGTCTACTGCAGAGGCGTAATAAAGCGTCAATATATGGGAAAGGGTTAATTACAGGGTCATTTGTGCAGAAAATGAGTAATTGGGAAATAAACAGTTGATTGCGATTGTTAGGGGGATGACTTTTGCACAGGTTTGACTGTACATGAGAATAATTTCAAAGACTCACTTTCAAGTCAAATTTCTCCAGTTATACCGGAGCTATATCCCCTAATTAGTGACATTTGGTTGATATGATTTGTCTAATCTCTAACTGGAGCACTTCTAACCCAATCCAGGGGTTTTCAGTTCGAACCCTAGCACGGCCAACATTCTCTATGACGTTTGACAAAGGTCAATGTGACGAGCGTCATTCGTCTTCCACCAATGGACTAACAGTATTTGTGGTAAAGCAGTCAGTTGTTTGGAGAGAATGATTTGTAGAGTAGTCAGTACTGGTGTGAGAAATCTAGGAAACATATTATAGAATATAATGCTCCAATACATTTATCAATAGGAGCAGCTCTGCCTTTGCGAAATTGTGGAAAGGGTTGTTCGGTAGCCTGTACATTAGCATTATTCTACTACCAACTGATGGAGCTTTACGCAAATGTAACCGCACCAGAGTGCACTTTTATTGAAAACCGCAAGGGCTACACCGAGATGCTGCTTGTTACTTTGCAGGATTTTCTACACGATCGCCACTACAGTGCCTTCGTCGCCTTGATTTAATCTAAGGTTTAAATGTTCTCAAAAAAATCGTGGACAAGTAGTAAACATTTATAATTTTCGAATGTACACTAGAGAAATATTCATATATTGTAAAGGAATATGTATTTTGGTTTCTTTTTACAAAATTAACAAAATAGTTTGCCGTGTGAACATCTTATGATATCCATACTAACATGCATTCTTTTTTTCAACCACAGGTTATACAATTGTATGTATTGCATTATCTAGTTGTTATGTTAGAAAATAATAAATAAACCACAAAGTCAGAGTCGACCTGATACTTCATAACGATGGCATGTCTTCATTGATACGACTTTATATAAATTAACAGGTATCGTGTTGTGGTGTCCTAAGAAGACCATCTATCTAAAACCCAGTAGGCGGTTGTTGCCAAAGGAAATGTAGAAACAGCCTCTCAGTCAAGTACACATTCACTCAATCACCCACCCACTCACTCAACTGCCAATTCACTCACTCTCTCACTCAACTACAGACTCACTCGCTTGCTAACCAACTTACTCTGTCACTCACTCAATCACTCACTCATTCACTTTTTATCCTCGAGTTATTTGGATTTGTCCAGGTGCTGTATGGTGCATTACGACGACTTGGTTCCTTTTATTTGGGGCGTCACAGTTCCGCCCCAATTCTGTTTTACAGCGTGGGCAGGTATGTACTGTGTCCTTATAGGCGTCACAGCACAACACAATCCAGCACATTCCCCTATTTAAATAAAAAACACAATAGTCTTAACCACAAACAGCAACCCACCACATTCCCCTATTTAAATAAAATACACAAGAGTCTTAACCGCACACAATAACCCAGCACATTCCCCTATTTAGATTACATACATAAAAGTATTAACCGCAAACAATCCAGCACATTCCCCTATTTAGATAAAAATCACAAAAATATTAACCGCAAACAACAATCCAGCACATTCCCATATTTAAATAAAATACACAAAAGTATTAACCGCAAACAATCCAGCACATTCCCATATTTAAATAAAACACACGAACGTATTAACCACAAACAACAATCCAGCACATTCCCATATTTAAATAAAATACACACGAATCTTAACCGCAAACAATCCAGCACATTCCCATATTTAAATAAAAAACACGAACGTATTAACCACAAACAACAATCCAGCACATTCCCATATTTAAATATAATACACAAAAATATTAACCGCAAACAATCCAGCACATTCCCATATTTAGATTACATACACAAAAGTATTAACCGCAAACAATCCAGCACATTCCCCTATTTAGATTACATACACAAAAGTATTAACCGCAAACAATCCAGCACATTCCCCTATTTAAATAAAAAACACGAACGTATTAACCGCATTAACCACAAACAACAACCCGACACATTCCCATATATAAATAAAAAACACAATAGTCTTAACCACAAACAACAACTCGACACATTCCCATATATAAATTAAAAACACAAGTCTTAACCACAAACAACAACCCGACACATTCCCATATATAAATTAAACACACAAGTCTTAACCGCAAACAACAATCCAGCACATTCCCCTATTTAAATAAAATACACACGAATCTTAACCGTAAACAACAACCCGACACATTCCCCTATTTAAATTAAACACACAAGTCTTAACCGCAAACAACAATCCAGCACATTCCCCTATTAGAATAAAATACACAATAGTATTAACAGCAAACAAGATACACCGTTAGACGCCTTTTTGGTTTAACGCCGTTTTTAACATGTTTTCAATCATATATCGGCGGCCAGTTCACGTTCTCATATGTTTCCTTTTCCAGTACTCCACACAACATACTTTCTAAGGAACTGGCTGCTTTTCCTCATAGACTGTTAGCCCGTTTATTGAAAGACGAATGACGCTTGTCACAGTTAAAGTCAAAAGGATTTTTTTGTAGGAAGGAATGTTAAACAGAATTTAGCCTAAATTTAGTATTAAGGCAGAATGGTATTTCTTAATTCTCGATAATAGGGATAAACTAGAATAAAGTGATATTCAGTGACTGTTGTCAAACGCTGGAAGGAATGCCAAGTTTGCAATGCTCGGGTGGGGCTGGTGTTGATAATCACACACGGTAAGTAGCCAGGATGTTATTAAAGATTAACGTGTTGAAACCTGAAAGATGTACCACTATATGTGATGGTCATTAAAGGTAGAAAAAGACAATTTACGCAGTTTTCTTATGAACTTATTAATTAACACGAAAAACATTATGGTATTATGTCGTCCAACTTTGTAACAGAACTTGGACAGTTGTCGAAATCAAGCCCCTAATAAGTTTCAAATTAGTAATATTGCTCAAATTGACATTTTAATAATCTTTAAGATACAATTATGCTAAGTGACCCTTTCGTGTTAACCTCACCTGTTACCCCTAGCAAAAATATGTGTAAAAAACGGTCATTAATGTCTGAGCCTAATAATGAATATTTTTCTGATAACATAAGCAAAGAGTTGTTGTTATTTCAGCGATTATTTTGGAGTAAAATTGGATTTTAGCCACATGCATTTCTTTCTGAGCCACTTTTAGCAATTGGCTCAAATGGCTAATGACACATTTTAGGAAAACAAGCTCTGAGGGCAATGTTTTTCATTTGAACTATATTGGTAGGGAGTCACTGAAAACATTATTTTCAAATCGGTCCAGTACTTTTCGGACAAGAAGATTTTTTAAGATCTGGCTATTTTCCCCGTTTTAATGCCACAGCAATCAAAGTTCTACATTAAAATATTAAGAAACTGTTATATAACAATATGGAGATCTTTTCCATACGATTTGGTCAAAATCGATGCAGTAAAACAAGAAGGTCGTGATGATAACTCCAGGTAAATGTGTGAAATCATTATTCTAGTACAGAAATAGTGAACTTTGGCACTTTAAATTTAAAGATTTAACACGAAGGGCTCACCTACGACATGCTAATGATCAAAGATGACTTAAGTTCAACCGTAAGCACAGACCTTCGGTTTGATCTTGACAAGACTAATTTACATGATTATTTGCCATTAAATTTGACTTCTAAGTATCAATACGGTTTCCTTTGGAACTGATCTGTTGACCTTGTTGTTCACACAAACAATCTGATCAAATACCATGACGATTGGGTATTAGTATATGTGTCTCCAGACACAGTTTTCATTTGATGTATCCCAGTGAACTATAATCTTACTCTAAGAAACCAATTTTCTAACCTGACCTAGAAACCACTTGGACAAACAGTCAGTCTGACCAAATTGCATGACGATTGGATATTGAATGTTGTCCTGTTAACAATGTTTTCTTTTGAATTGTCTGTGTGACATTATCTGTTTACCCCCAATGACTCAGATTTGAACTTGGCCTAGAAATCATTGATACAATATTCCTACCACTTTTCACTAAGATTGGATATTAAATGTTGCCTGGCCAATGGAAATAAATGCCGCCTCTATAGTGTAAGCAGTATTCCTTGATGTGGACAGTGTTGCCATGTTTACACTCCAAAGTAACAATATTTGACCTAGATTAGGTTTCATGAGGATTCAATGAAAATGCAACCGTTTATGCATACATAAGGGGTTATGACGTGAGATCCATGCTTACGGGGATCGGGGTGACATTAGAGGGACATTTGAAAGAAAACACCCCAGCTTATTTTGCCTCTTAGATGACTTGAAAATGACCTGTAAATGTGCTATTTCTGACTATAGCCTAATGTTTTGATAATCAAAGCAGCACATCAATTTTAGATTTATCTCCTATTTTCTTTTTTGACTTGTAAACCTGCTATTTTTATCCTCCCTCTTTTATCCTGTTTCTGACTCTTTTTGGGTCAATTATTTTCATAACTGAGTGTGAATTCGGGCCAATTCCTCATAACACTGGCTGATCTTGATACATAAAATCCCTTATAACAAAACCAGAATGAATATTATCAGAAATTATGAGAGAATGAAAGAGAGTTTCGGGGTAACATACAATTTATTTCCAACTTGTATTGCCACCAATGTGGTAGTGGAAGGTAACTCGAAACTAATTTTATTCGTGAAAAGTAGAGAATTTAAGTCAAATGGAAGCAATTCGGATAGGATTGCCGGGCAGACTATTTTGTCAAATCAAATTTCAGATGTATACATACGACTGAAGTTGTAGACAGAGTATTACCGTTTGGATTGTCCCTTGAATGCGATCAAAAGGTTTCGAATGGTGTCTGAAAGCCATTACAAGTCTATTTAGAATGTAGTCAGAATGCAGTAAGAATACACCTCAAAGGCTGTTCGATATTTCTCCACTACGAATGCACCTCGAATGTTTTGAGCATGAGCAAAACATTCGTACTGGCTACAAGAATGGACCAGGTTATTTGGAATGCACTCAGAATGCAGGCAGAATCTTTAGAATACAATACGAATATCCAGAAATATACAACGAACTCTCATTTCGGCGACATTCCGGCACATTTCGTCTCTAGTGTGACTATAGGCACCATAACACTTATTTCGAATCAGCAGGAATCAGCCGGAATGGAAAACAATGAAAAAAATGAAAAATTCGAACCACATTCGGGCTGGAAATCCAAATTTACCAACATTCTCCGAGTGTATATGCTTTCGAATGCAGTTCAAATGCAGTTTGGACACAGAGCGAATACTTAAAGAATAATACGAACGCCCTTCGATTGCCGCAAAAAAAATGCATTTCGACTGCTGTAGGAATACTGCCTGAAGTCACGGATAGGGTATAAAAAACTTACACAAACATTTTGGGTGGATTCGAAGTGGTTTGCGATTTCGATTTTCCTTCGAACTGTATAAATGTTTCGAATGTTGTTGGAAGCCAGTAAGAATACTAAGAATGCAGTTGGATATTTTTCCACTTCGAATGCACATCGAAAGTTTTGAACATGTTCAAAACTTTCAAGCGAGCCACAAGAATCTGCAAGAGTGTGCCCGAAGGTTAGGAATGTATTAAGAATGCGATACAAACTTTGCGAATGAACTTAGAATCGGCCGGAATGTACGAAAATTGTTCATTCCAACGGCATTCCGGCTAATTCCGCCTAATACCCTAGTCACACTTAGGCGTAATTAGTGACTAGGGTATATGGTTTATTAACCCCCTGCGTTTATTTCTGTAATTTTTGTAGTAAATAGTAAAATTCCTCTTTTTGTCCTTCCTTTTGCATACTTTTACTTTTACAGTTAGTGTGAATTCTAGTCATTTTCTTATAATTCTGGCCCTCCTGGATACATGAAAACCTTTATAACCATAACGGAGTGTAATAATATGAGAAACACTGCGAGAATAAAAGTTGTGGTAACAGACAATCAGCTTCCAACTCTCTATATAACCACCTCGTCTAATGTGGTAGAGGCGTGTAACTATTTCATTTCATTGGTGACAAGTATATACTTTAAGTGAAAGTGAAGCTTTCCCGATCGCCCATTGGAAAATAATGATTTATTTTGTCGAAAGTGTTTGATATAAAGTTGAATACCCTCGGATTGATTTGTAACCAAGACATTGTTTGCTTTTAGCTTTAGAGCCATTTTCAGAACAACAGGTGAAAGTATGAAAGTAAAATTCACTGCGGGATAAGGTGACGTCATTGCTAAAAAACGGAAGATCAACATTTGGGTTGTTTGGCTGTTTTAGTAGATTTTAAGAATTTTAATTTAATAAAGGTTTCTGTGTTATTTGGTTTGTTGGGAAAAAACTCTGTGCTCACGTTATTTTTCTTCAATAACACATCAAGTATCGGCACCGATAGCCTTGTGAATGATTAGTGAGTATTGACCTATCCTTTCAATAGGAATAAAAAAACACAATATAATACATGACGTTGTCGTCACTATTTGCTTACAGTTACTGCCTGGTGGATATGATTCTTGACGAAGACAAGTGTCTTATAAGTCAGTTATGACCGACACTTTCATTATGAATGACACTATATGAGAGCCGTCCCTCGAGGAAACAAACATTGTGGACTCTGCGTAAAGTATCGACCAGATCAGCCTGCGCTATCCGCGCAGACTGATCCGGGCCGACACATTCCGTCTTAGGAGTTATATAGGTATAGAGTCATGCTTCCTGAAACAGAAAATATACAGGAGGCGAAAAGTGTATATCAGGGTAAGCCTGTGCGGCATGCTATGGCTGATCTGGATCGACACTTTACGCAGAGACTACATTGTTGTTTTTTTGTCGCGAGACGGCTCAATAATAGCTTACCAGATGCTTAGTAGGCAGCACATACATCTTGCTCGTTCACCCATCTGGTTCTCCGTCGTCGTCATTACTGTTTCCTTACAGTTGGTGCACTTGCACTCTGTAGGGTTGCGAGGGAACCATTTCTCACCCGGATTTGCCACGATTTGGCGCGTGTTGATCACAGTGGTGGTCCCAACTGCTATAAGTATGACAATTGTTTTTGTTTATTAAATTAATTACCTCGTGACAATTGTAGATCAAGATTAGATTATACATACAGCAAAGCCTTGACATCATACATTTAATTTCTTATGGTTAAATGAATAACAATTACAATAACAATACTATGTATAACTCAAAATAGCTGACATCTATTGAAGTAAACCGTCGATTAAACAATGAATGTTAAAACTTATAGACATGTTGGGGAGTATGAATATAACAATCGTTGAAATATGTATCTTATACTATATTCACACTGTCAATCACTTACATATAATCGAGCCGTCCCGCGAGAAAACCAACATAATGGCCCCTGCGAAAAGTATCGACCCAGATCAGCCTGCGCATACCGATCTGGATGGACAGATTAGAGGTATAGCGTGATGATTTCTGAAACAGAAAATTCACAGGAGGCAAACAGGGTATATCCATGTAAGCCTGCGCGGCATGCGCAGACTGATCCGGTTCGATACATTACGCAGAGGCCATAATGTTAGTTTTCTCGCGGGAAAGCTCATATATTACTTCAAAGGTCCTCTTACTCAGATGAACTGGAGATCAAAATATGTCAGTAATCGTAATTTAGAAATAAACAAAACTGTTGAGCACATATCAGCACATAATTCGTTTAGCACAAATTGTTTAAAGTAGACTATTCCATGTTCAAAGTCGGGCGTCTCCACTTCTCGTGATATAAGAGTTTTGGAATATTGTGATAACAAAAAGGCAAACAATGCTGCTGACTAACTTGAATATGTATTGTTTGCAAAGTTTCAATGTTATTATTAATGGTGTGCTGGCTGATTACAGCAATACACCCTGTATTAGAAATAATAATATATTACATGTATATTTCGATCGATCAATGTTGTCACAAAAACAGATTAAACCTATACCCAGGTATTATCTGGCCCTGTACCGTTCGCTTATTAGTTTCAGAACGTGTTAACCATTTCCCAGAGCTCAAGATAGGGGATGTATTTCGTGTTCTAAAATCCTTATTTGACATTTAAACCCTATGTTGTGGTACTCAAAAGAATCGTCTCAGCTTGTTTATCTACATCTGTAATAAAAAAGCTAAGTTGGTTCTCATAAAGCGTGGCTCTTATATTTAACACCTTCCTGCAATCAGACGTATTGTGACGTTTTTGCAGCAGACCAGACGGCAATTGGAAACATTGTGACAATAGGAGAAATTGCTCATAATTTCTCCTACTACAACAAGTATTTATATTCTATTCAATAATTAAGATTTCGTTAATTGATGTTTTCAAAGTCCTCTTCTGAAATTTTGTTGTAGGCGGGAACACGATTACATGTAACACGCCCCTTTACTATCCGACGTGATGTACTATAGCTCGAGACAATCAGTTTGTGCCATTAATCACTTACCAGGATAACCAGGAAAACCCTGTTGTTGTGTTTGGTGAGCCCCGTATACGCATGCATCTGAAACCGAACAAATATGTATCTTATTATTCGTTTTATCATTCATTCAATCCCATAACGAGGATATCTCAAAAACATTGAGATATACATGTATATGTATGAATTAGATATATATTTAACTTATATCCTTATAATTTTAATAGATATCATTATTTAGATTTTACAGATTTGTCTTTAAAAGTCACAATGTACCAGAACTGATTTAGCCAAAAAGTCTTTTTTATATTCAAAGAATATCCAGCAAAGAAATCCTTCGTGGCCCAGTGGTAAATGCAAGGGTTTTGTAACCGAGCGTGCCAGGTTCGATTCTATTCATGATATTGTATTGGCATATAACAAATACGTGTTGTCGCCAAAATTTACAAAAAGTCTTTTTTATATTCAATTATATTTATTATATTGTATTGGCATGTTGTCGCCAAAATTTACATATACATTTTAAACTGTGTTTGTCTAGAAATGGGTTTCAACCTTCTCCAGACTCCATTGAATATGTGAAAATGAGTTTACATTCAATGTTAATATATAATTGATGTACTTGCACTGTTTAATTTGATCATTTTCGGTATTTTAACCTGTCTGATAATGAAAATAGATAATGGAGAAAACCAGTTTTGGCCCAGCCCGACTGTTTGCAAAATGAGGGAACCACCTTCGCCGAGTAATTTCTTTCTTGCAAAATATATGAACCCCACTGTTTTAAGCTGAGAGGTAACCCTTTTCAATTATTTGTCCTACCTGTAAACATTAAAGAACGTTTGACAATAGAATGTTGAGACTTCTTGATTTACGTGGAAATGGAAATAAATGAAATTAAAGAAGGAATGGTACTGCTATTCTTTGACCTAGACATTTTGTGTCGTTATGATCAATTATTCTGCCCTTTGACCATTGAGATCACTCAAGTCGGACGCTAAATCAGTTGTATCGTTTAAGTGTACTTATCTCATTTATTAACAAAATGTACACATGTATTTTTTGTTCGCGATATTTTGTAAATCTATACTTTTTGATCCGAACATCTAGTGCAACTCAAAAACCGACTTGTCAGATATATAGGTTGATCTGCATTGTTTGTAAATGAACAACAATTGGTTGTCCTGAGGGAATGAAATGTTTGATTAATTGGGACTAACCGACGTTTTCAACAATTGGTTGGCCTGAGGGACTAATTGGGACTAACCGACGTTTTCAACAATTGTTCAGTCATATCACGACGGTCAGTTTATCTACTCTTGTGTGTCCCGCCTTTCTTACACCAGTGCTCCACACAACATACTTTCCAAGTAACTGACTGCTTTTTCCGCATAGACTGTGGTTCATAATGATGAAAGAGAGCGAGGGAGAGAGAGAGAGAGAGAGAGAGAGAGAGAGAGAGAGAGAGAGAGAGAGAGAGAGAGAGAGAGCTCTTACCGTTATAGGACGGTGGAGGTGGTGGATACATAGGTGGATACGCAGCGTCCATGGTGTTGTCTTGATTTTTTAAAAACTATGAAACAATTCCCCTAAAACAGAAAACAGATGTCGAGTTTTGAAAAAGGATGCCAAATTTAGCCAGTTCTCGCTTTTTCCAAAATTATTTAAAATTTAAATAACAATTTTACTCAAAATAACAACATACACGTCGCTCAAAACTGAACTATATTTCGAGAAACCCAGTGGTTTTTTTTCCGGATTTTACGCTGTAAATCGAGTGCTCTATGTCCAGAATTAATCTTCAAAAATATGATTATTCGTCTTATTTTGAGCTAAGCATTCTTTCATACGCCTCATTTAGAGCAAAGCGGTTTTTTTAAAGTATTATTTTGAGCATAACATTCTTTTATACGCCTCATAAAGAGCAAAGCGTTCTTTTAAAAGTCTTATTTGGAGCAAACCGTTCTTTTAGAAGTTTTTTTTTTAGCATTACTTTCTTTAGAAGATTTTGAACATGGCCTTCATTTAGAAGTTAGATTTAAAGCATAACGCCCTTTCCGACGTCTTTCTTTTAGCATTGTGTTCTTGTTGAAGTCTTATTTGGAACAAAGCGTGCTTTTATACGCCTCTTTTGGAGAAAGCATTCTTTCAGTCTTTTTTTGAGCATACCATTAATTTAGACGTATTATTTGGAAGTTGGAGCATTATGTTCCTTTAAAAGTTTTACTTAAACCATAGCGTTCTTTTACGCGCCTTATTTGGAGCAATGTGTTTTTCGATAAGTCTTATTTTGAGTATTGAATTATTTCAGAAGTCATATTTGGAGCAAAGTTTTCTTTGATAAGTCTTATTTGGAGCATAGCGTTCTTTTAGATGTCTTATTTAGAGCATAGCGTTCTTCTTAACGTCTTATTTAGAGCAAAACGTTATTTTAGACTTCTTACTTAGAGCATAACGTCCTTTTATACGTCTTACTTAGAGCATAACGTTCTTTTAGACATCTTATTTGGAGCAAAGTGATTTTCGAAAAGTCATATTTGGAGCAAAGAGTAATCAGAATCTGATTTGGAGGAAAGCGTTCTTTTTTATGTGCCCGGTCGGTCATACCAAATACGTATAGAACGGTTGTAATAGCTTTCCTTCCTTTGGGTTCAGGAGTGTGGGGTTAGCATTATGAATAACTCTCTGGTGTCAGGATATATCAACACCAGTTGTAGTGTAACTTTCCAAGGATATAACTGAAAATGGTTGTTAAATAACATACAAACAAAGTAACAGCATAAACGTTTCTGATCACCGATAACGTTTTCAAAGTTTATTACAGCGACAGATAGAGTATAGGAGCCACATAGGTTTGCACATTAAAGGGAACAAGCGTCGGGGAGAAGAAGAAGAAGAAGAAAAGAAGAAGAAGAAGAAGAAGTGATAGACGAAGAAAGACATATCATATTTTACCGTTATCCTCGATCTTTATTTTGACGACACTTCAATATACAAGTAGAAATATATATATATTACAGCGACAGATAAGATAGCGTATTGGAGCCAAATGGGCACATTAAAGGGAACAAGAATCCGTCGTGGCTGAGTGATAAGCGTCGGGGATATGTAATCGGGCGTCCCGGGTTAAATCACTAAGAAGAAGAAGAAGAAGAAGAAAAAGAAGAAGAAGAAGAAGAAGAAGAAGAAGAAGAACAAGAAGAAGAAGAAGAAGAAAAAGAAGAAGAAGAAGACATATTCTACCGTTATCCTCGATCTTTATTCTGACGACA
>JAUELF010193110.1:0-14380 GCA_031471495.1 Clinocardium nuttallii | reverse complement strand
TCTCTCTCTCTCTCTCTCTCTCTCTCTCTCTCTCTCTCTCTCTCTCTCTCTCTCTCTCTCTCTCTCTCTCCCCCCCCCCCCAACCATATCTCTCTTCTTTTGTATCTCTCTCTTCTCTTCTCCGTTTTCTCGTTCTCATTTTGTTCTTCCCTCTCTATGTCTATGTATGTATGTCTGTCCCTCTGTCCCTTTATCACGAGATGCAACTTTTGGTCTATGTAAGTAAATGTTCCTACGTTTTGAACACGTGTATATTTCAATGACACCTAAACCGACGCGGATTATTTTTGAAATCTCTTGTTTATACAATAGTACATTTTCCACGAAATTTGGCTTGTTACTGCTTGTATTTCGATCCTACTTAATAGATGTAAAACCTATATCATATTCAATCATATTATACTTTATTAGTTTTGAATGAAAATGAGCCGTCTTGCGAGAAAAAAACAACATTGTGGTCTCTGCGTAAAATAACGACCCGGATAAATCTAAACACGCCCTACAGGCTAACCCGGGCGGACACTTTTCGCCTCTTGTGGATTTTCTGTTTCAGGAATCATTTATGTATGCCTTTAACCCTCGGAGACGGAATGTCTCGGCCGGGATCAGTCTGCGCGGACAGCGCAGGCTGATCTGGTCGATACATTACGCAGATGCCATAATGTTGATTTTCTCGAGGGACGGCTCAATTCATATTAAAATACCAAATTGCCAAATGAATACCTATGTTGATGCATCTGTTGTAGACGGCATTTGAAAACAGTTTAAAACAAAAGGATAATTGAGCCGTCCCGCGAAAAAAACAAAACATTATGGACTCCGCGAAAAGTGTCGACCCGGATCAGCCTAAGCATGTCGCACGGGCTTACCCGGATGGACACTTTTCGCAACCTGTGGATTCTCTGTTTCAGAAATTACTACTCTATACATATATCCCTCCCTGATACGGAATGTGTCGGCCCGGATCAGTCTGCTCGGACAGCGCATGCTGATCTGGTCGATACATTACGCAGATGCCATTATGTAGGTTACCTCGCGGGACATCTCATATGTATTTCTCTTAATAAATGATTTATTTTTCATTTAGTCATGTTTTATATTAAATTTATATATCATAATGTTTACTTCAATTCATAGAATGTTTCCCTATGTATGCCTAGATAAGTTCAATAGTGAATGATGCATATGTGTTGTAATGTGAGAAAGGAGTATACATTAAATGTTCTACTTCACCGAACTTCAGGAGATAGGTCTGTTGTTCGATACCCTCCGTACGGCCACTGTCGAGAGTGCCACACCCATGGAGTTGCTAGTCATAGGAAAGGAAGATTTTGTTCGAATCTTCATGAAAGCAGAAAACCCTGACGATGATGCTGACCACATCAAGTTCTTGAGGTATCGATCTCTTTTTATATTATTATCGATTTATTTTTATATTATTATCGATTTCTATTTCAACACTTGGGCAATTTCTTCTTTTGTCACTATGTTTTCAAAAGGCCGTCTGCTGCAGAGGCGTCATAAAGCGTCTATATGAGGGAAAGGTTTAAATTTAGGTTGGTCTTCCTTCTTTGTCTTTTTCATGCAATCTACCTTTGGAGGGAGGTTAAACAATTAATGATAACATAACCATATTGCGTCCTTGAATGTGTCAAAACAGTTCGTCTTGAGCTTCCATAATGTATGAATGTACAGCCAAACCTGTATTAACGGTCACCTCTATTTAACAGACAATCTGTATTTAGCAGCCAGTTCAAAAATATTTTCTTATTTATTTGATTTGTGTTAAACCGCCATCTATATTCAGTGGCCAGATTTGGAACTTCCCCTGGTTGGCTACTAAGAACAAGTTTGACTTGAGTTAGATGGCGAACAGAGAGGGTCGTGGTCAAACTGATCGTGACCAAACTGATCGTGATCAGACTGATCGTGATGAAACGGATCGTGATCAAACGGATCGTGATCAAACGGACCATGATCAAACGGAGTGGGTTGTTTGTGTCACGTGGCCAATTATATGAAAGTGTTGTAGAACGCCCTATCATTCTATTAAAACATGTTTCAATTATGGGTCCGATAAAACGTTGGTTTCAATGGAAACGTATGTGGAATGATTGTCAATTGGAAATCTCTTTCAGGAATATGAGTTTCATGCAGAACTGGCCTATAGACGTTCTCAAATCTGAACCGGGTGCGTGTTTGACGCACTACTTCAAGTAAGTTTAACTTTGTTTCAATCAGTCCAGTCTAAGAAGAATTACACGAGAACAAACGTACTTATTATAACCGCTTCCTCACATACAACAATACTGCGGCAATAAAGTTAGAAAACATCGGATTGAAGATATGAAAAATCTCTTTAAGTTAAAGTATACTAGTATTTACTATCTAAAGAAAGTTGGAAACATTGTGTCAAAGGAGAAATTGCTCCTTTGCTGTTTACAAAAAAAAAGCATTTTTTGTGGAAAAGGGTTGAACTGTTAACTATGAACGTCACATAATACAAATAGCTGTTAAACATTGATTTCCTTAAACCTTTTCCATAGAAAATAAGCTGCAGCAAGCGACATTGAAAACATCTAGGCAAAATAAGTCGTAACGTGTACCGTGTTCTTCACGGAGTTAAGCCACCGCGTGTCACCCATCAAGGCAACATAGATTGCTTAATTTTGTGAAAAAAACCCCCAACCAGTCTACCAACATTGCTGTAAAAGCCAGCTTGAACGGATGTGGTATTTGTAACCCAATCCCATTTCCGTTCTAATGAAAATTCACAGCAAATGAAAGTTTGATAAGTAAATGAAGTTGAACAACACATTGTTCCCCCATTAATAGTATAGAACAGTGTAAGTGGGAAGGTATCCAGTTACCTAGGAAGAATGATTGAATTGGGTTTTACTCCATTTCCAACAATTGTTCAGTCATATCGCGGCGGCCAGTTCAACAACTAATGTTTTTCCTGGCTTCCCCTTACCAGTTAACCACACAACAAACTTTCAAATCAACTTGCTGCTATTTCATATAAGCTGTTAACCTATTTGTGAAAGACGAATGACGCTTGTCACAGTGACTTTTGTCAAACGTCGGAACAAATGTTGGCCGAGCTGGGATGCCAACTGATAACTCCTGGTTTGACAGCCCGCGTCGCTACCAACTGATTTAGCACGATTGTTAACAGTGATTGTAGCATCACTCGTCCCCATCAATAGTATACAATAGTGTATCTGGGAAGGTACCCAGTTACATAGGAAGACTGAATACACGCACAATAATACCAGGTAACACACCAACGCACATTATGTGAACTGTCGCAGATCTAGATAACTGGGAAGTTAACAGGAAAGTTAAACACTGTCACGTAAGTTATACTGTGTTATTATTATTTTCAGACGAGGTAGTTTAGTTACAGACAATGATCGACACAGTGAGTGGATATATATAGTAATGAATGTAAGTAAAAGCGATGTTTTACATTCTTTAATTCCACCACAACTGAAAAGAGTTACAAAGCTGAAAAAAGCAACATCTGATCAATACTATACAGACTGACATTATTGTGTTATGTTCTGTTGTTTTTGGGATGCGCTGTTTTCACCTTTATTTCAGTCATATCACGTGGGAAAACCCTCTAATGTATCATAGCGGATGACAGTCCAGTACTTAATGCTATGAAGTGTAATACGGATATCACACCCTGAAGGCCCGGTGTGGAGTGACATTTGTTCTCTCGCTGTGGGGAGTGCTAATGAGCATGCGCAATAGAAGTGATACAGGATACCACACATGTGTGGCGTGAAATTTGTTCTCCCGTTGTGGGAGTTCTTATGCGCATGCCCAATGGAAATGAGACAGGATACCACACCGGTGTGGCGTGAAATTTGTTCTCCCGTTGTGGGAGTTCTCATGCGTGGTATACGGTCGCAGATAAATATAAAAAAGATCGTTTAAATTACATCGAATAAAAATAAATCAACATTTCTTTGTTGGGATCGAGGAAGGCCTGGTTGATATTTGTTGTTTTTGATGGAATGAAATGACAGCCTCTTTCAGGTCCTTTGCCTTTTGCAAGCGATCCTTGAAGTCACTAAGGCTATGATTCTCGTTTTCAGACTGTGTACTCTTCAATAAGTGAGAACCTTTACAACAGCCCATCATAACGGAAGCGGTAGTGCTATCATACGCATGCGCACACCGAAATTAGAACTCCCACAACGGGAGAACACATTTCACGCCACACTGCTCCCAAATCTCCGAATCTTACCACTCAGTGGCGGCGGATTTCTCCTAATAATAGTTCGAACGTTTCATACATATATTTGTGAATTTGCGTTTGAAACATTTACCTCGTTGAAATTATCCTGCTTCTGAAACATCTCCCTAATATAAATATGATGTGATACAGCGACTTCTTGTTACTCTAACTGGATACTCTAATTACTGATCGCTTTAAGTCAATTTATAAAATTATCTAGTATATATCTCATACTCAATCACTGATTTACAAATCATAACGACACACATCATGTCAACAATGACCATATGTTACAGGGTACGATGTTTATATGTTACACAGTACACTGTTTATATGTTACAGGGTACATGCGAAGTATTGAAGAAGTTGAGAGCCGTCAAACCTCGTAACCAGCGAGAGTTACGTCCAAAAGCAGATCCGATGGCGGACATTATCTTACCAGAGTTAGGAATGCCAAATAATCGTAAGACAATACTACACAATACTCACCTGAAATCACCTGAATCAACATTGTTTGCGCATTTTGTTGCACATTTTGTTGTCAAAATATTCTAAAACTCTTGATAACATTGAGGATTCCACCTAGAGAAAATGTTCGCTTAATGAGTTAATATTATCATATTTTCGGGGAAAGAAATGCAGGAATAATTGTCCCGAGCTACTATCGTTATTCTACTTACTTACCATGGATAGCAATACCAAATAAGTATACGATTTTTTTAATCAAAACTCTTGTGTTGTATATCTTAAAACATTTTAATTAACTGAGTACATTTCTAGATATTGAAGATGGAGGTTGTCTAGGAATGTGTTAAGGTAACACATACTCCGTACCGTGAGCAATGTCTGGCAATATGGCGTCTTGTTCCTAAATCTTTATTGTTTGCCAAAACCTCAATATTGCATTTGGCGTTGACAGAGTTAAGCTTTTATTGTGAAATAGATGTTAATACTTGATCCGTTCTGCGAGAAAACCAACATTGCGATATGTATCGACCCGGATCAGCCTAAGCATGCCGCACAGTAATGTGGTACGGCTCATATATAATTTGACAATATTGTCCCCTAGCATGTTTGTCAATGTGACTTTAATCCATGTAGATGCGTCAGAAAACGTAGTATGTATGTGGGAAAGGGTTAAGTGATGCCAAATTTGAATGTTAATACGATTCAAGACGTGGATAATTTTATGTTTCAACCAGATGCCAAGATAGACACGGGTAAACACAGGGACGTGAAGAGGACCATTCACCCGGACGTTCTAAGAGACATGACCAACTTCTATGACAGTCTTAGAAAGGTAATTTATTATCGTTTTATATCGACAGATTGTCTTAATGTTTGCGCCCTGTGTTTCAATAGTGAAAGCTACCAGAACAACTGGCACAAGAGTAACACAATGATGCTTAACCCTTTCCCTCATAAAGACGCTTTCTGACCCCTCTGCAGAAGACGGCTTTTTGAAAACATAATGACAAAAGAAGAAATTGCACAACACGTGCAATTTCTCCTTTTACCACAATGTTTTCCACTTTTAGTCACAGGTAACCCATTCAAGTATAGGTTATATTGACAAAATACGTTCAACGTCGTCTGCTGCAGAATTGTCGTATGAGGAAAAGGGTTAAATGTGAGAAAAAAATATAGCATTTTCTTTTTTAGCTCTTACGGTTATATTGAAATGGAAGCAATTTAATTTCGAAAAAAATATATATATTAAGCCCTCACTGGTAGGTTGCCTAACGGTTATATTAAACTGGGGGGAAAATCGAAGAAAAAAAAGAACCTTTTTTCAGCCCTGACGATACTGGAAGGCGGCCGTAAGATATTATACAAGAGCTGAAAAAAGAAATTGTTTTTAAAAAAGTCACATTTTAATATTACATCAGTTTGTTACTGTGGTTCCATGCAACGAACAAAACAATAAGACAGTTGAAAAAAACAACTTGCTAAGTTCGGACGAGTTTTGTCCCCAATAAGCATATCCTTGGGGAAGGTACGAGCTAGCATTTTAGAACGTTTAAGGTCCATATCAGTCTTTACATCTGCTCCGGTTGTTTCAGAATATTCTCAAGTTGACAGAAGCTTCTTTCATACTAGTGTAAGGTTATAATTATGTAAACAATTAAAGTCTTCGAACAGATTGTACGGATGTACATGCTGATCAGGATTCACACTGTTCACAAAAGTCAAATTATACCTTAACCTAACTAGTTTCTGTTATTAATGAGTGGTATACATTTGTATAAGTGATTTACTATATGATATGTCAAATTTCAGACCTGTAGATAAGGGGCGCTTTGCACGTTCTAAAATCCGTTTTTTACCCTCTAACCCTATGTTGTGGGTACCCAAAATAATCGTCTCAATGAGACGATTCTGTTGAGTACCACAACATAGGATTTGCATGAATTAGAAGCGAGACATTTACAGCCGTTTACTCCTCCTTATCTGGACCTCCGTGCATTTAATACGAATTGAAGATATCAAACAGTCATACATGTAGTTGTTGGTGTTCCCCTGAATAATATCTGACATGCATTACAACACTTCCCTCTCAATAATTATATACTTGTACATACGGAATAGACTTACGTAAACAATGTTTGCAGCATTTCACAATACAGTCCATTGTCATGTTTTCGAACATTTAGAAATACCAGCCACAAAGTTCTTCATCTGAAACTGTTATGAAAGTAGAAGACACAAAAGGAGAACTTTCATCTGACGATGAACAAGACGAGAACGACACACAACTTCCGGACATTAAGGTCCGTCCATCGACGACAGCTATGTCCCGTTCTAGTGCCAGACACGTCAGGTTTCTGGATAGAAAGGAGAAGACAGAGGGCAATATTGAAACTACAAAGCCCGATGTTAAACTAATCCCGCTCACGGGTGAAGGCACGAGGCGTCCAGTGTCAAGAGCGAGATTCGACGAGAATCTTCCAAAAATGCAGAATGCTCATTTTGTAAGAAAACGTTCGTGTTGTGCGACCTTTTGTGTGTCTAACATTCTAACATGGCTTGTCTAGTGATACGTGTTAAAATACGTGCTGGCGGTATGCTGTGATTAATCCACCTTAGATAGATAGAATATGTTCGTATTTGTCAAACAGTGGCGTGCAGTCCCGGGTTGGTGTTTGTTTCTAATATGACATAACCTCTAGTATAATAAAACAGTTACTTCACTAATCTTTGTTTTTTAATCTCACATTAAACACATTCACATTCTGTCTTCAATATTTCCTCTGTTCCGTATTAACATTATCATCTATACGTAGACTGCGGTTTTGGTGTTTATTTCTAATATAACAAAACAATGATTTCACTAATATTGGCTTCAGAATCTACCCCATTAAACATATACACATTCTGTCTGTGATTAACAAAAAATGTCTAACACATTTTGTTCATAGGTTGTATTCACATACATTTCTTCTTCAATCTTTCCTCTGTACATATGCATACATGATGAGTCAGACTCATTGTTTAGATAATTGAGGTGACTTTTGTAACTGAGTTAAATCTGACTCGATCGGACGTTGAACTTACAACGAAAAATGCTAAAGAAAAATGTACCCACTTTTAAATAGTTCTTTTAACATTCTTAATGAAACCTTTACAAATGTCAGGTACGATAGCTTAAGTATGCATGAATGTTGATACGATGAATAATCACACTTAACATCTTCCTGAGGTGAATATATACCTTAAAAGGGGACATAACTCTGTATACTATACTAAGGGACATATCTCTAGCATGTATTATACTTGCAGTTTTAGTCCTCATCTTACTTTCAGATTTTGCAAAGTCTTTCGTTTAGTTTTAATGTTTTCCTAATTAGTTCACGCTTTGGCTTTGCAACTTAAAAGATGTCTTTATTATCGTCAGACAAACGTGTGTTGCAAGGGCAAAAACTCTGCCATGTGCTCGTTTATTGTTTTTTTCTAAACTTAGGAAATCTGATGAAAAATGAGACTGATTAATTTAAAACAAGCTCACGTGTTATACCGAAGTTCAGTTCTTTGATTTTAAATGGGAATGTTCTTGTTCACATAGTGGTGAAGCGTTTTATTAATACGCAAATACATATTGAAAAAAGTCCGGTCTGTAAATAGGTTTCTTAATTTACTTATATCTAAACAAACAGCACTATTCAAATGACAAATGCTCTGAAAACCAATCTTTTCAGATATTTGCCATATCATATCATAAACTCAATTAACAATGTTATATAAAACAAATAGCATTATTCAATAAACTCTTCCACAAGTTCTTTCTGTAAATATCATTAGTTACATCAATAAAGCGTTGTCCAGTTTAGATATGCCTTAAACTATTGATATTATTCATTTTACAGATGTACATTTGGAGACCTGTGTTAGAAAAGTACAAACATGTAATGTTAACAAATGATGTTGTGTTTTTGTTGTTATTTGGTTCTCGTGTCTCCACTTATTGTTTTTCTCTATCAATATGTTCTCTTCCTTAAAATATACATGTGTTTTGTTTACAAACATGTAGTGTTAACTAACGATGTCGTGTTTTAGTTGTTTTCTTTTCTTTTCGTTTTGTTACGAGTGTCTCCACTTATTGATTTTTCTCTCTCAAAATGTTCTCTTTCTAAAACTATATGTTGTTTACAACCTAACCCTGCTTCTATATTGGTCAAAATGATGCAAATCTTTAGTTAAATAATTGTTGCATAAATCACTGAATCGGTTTCATTCAAAGATACAGGATTCAATAGGTAAAATAAGGAGCGCTGACCTTGATGATCCAATGGATTAGACCCTCCCGTGAGAGTGAGGTCTAGTTGTGTTCTTTAACTTGTTTCTCTGGTTGTGTTAGAGTGTCTCCGTTAATTGTTTTTTTTTTCAGTTTATATTTCTATAACTATAATTGGCTTACATCTTACTCATAATGTTATTGATCAAGATTATATAAAAAGTCTAGAAACATTAACCCTTTCCCACAATCATAAATTCTGCAGCAGATGAATTTGAAAACATCTTGGCAAAATGTGAAAAATCCCTATAAATGAAAAAATAATTATTGAATAGAGTTGAATCATTATGAGAAATTTCTCAATTTGCCTCAATGTTTTCAAAAAGTCGCCTAGTGCAGAGGCGTCAGAAAGTGTCTGTATGTCGGGAAAAGGATTATAATCAATCGGATTCATTAACATATAGAAGGTACAGTTACTCAGAATAAGATCATTTAGGGGATGAGAATGAAGTCTAGTTTCGCAAGTACCGATCGAGACTGATTAATATAAGCTGCAAGAACTTGCTTCCCAATCAATGTTAAATCAACAAGTGTATACTTAACCTCACAAACGTTTAATAAGAGAAATTAAATTTATTTTGTGTCTCATATTCTTAACTATTTCAGTGCCAATGCTAATTTTGAGGTTTTACAAACAACATCAGCCTCGCATGGAAAAGTCTTCTTTATGTTGAACACAGAGTCTAGACCGTAATTGGTTCGCCACACAGATATTTCCATTTAATGCCACCGAAAATTCAAACACGTTACATAAAGACGGCGTCAATCGTGCTAGAGCCTGTTTGTGTGGCCATCTTAATTGTATAACTATTTTAAAGATATTATATTTGTGATATTTCATGTTTGAGGTCAATGATGACTAATAGACATTTTCGTAATTCCTTATTCGAGTATGTATGATATTGTCGATTAGGAGACCTAATACATGTATATAAACATTGAACTAATTTTGAAAACGTTGTGACCAAATGATATATTACTCATACTGTTTACAACTCTGTTCAATAATTGCCTTTTGACTCAATGACAGCTTCCATATATTTGCCACAATGCTATCAAAATCGTCTGCAGCAGATTTGTTTAAAGATTAAAGCAACAATCATTTTCCTTATTTACGGCTTCAATAATTCATAATTTTCTTTGTTATGCTTGTCTTAGTTTTGTTTCTTCCTCTTCTTCATTCCAGGTGAAAAGCTCAAGTCTTTATTTCCCAAATAATATAGACAATAATGTTTAATCTATAGACCAATACTAAGTTATTTAACTGGCTTATGTCATACATTTATCTGATTTAACAGCTAGAGAATTTGGAAGGGCAAATAACAGAAATACTTTAACATTAACCCTGCGGCAGACCACTTTGAAATGCTCTTTGTAAAATATGAAATAAATGAAAATTGGCACGGTGTGTTCAAAAGGTGCCTCATGTAGAGGCGTCCGAAAGCATCTGTTTGCAGGAAATAGTTTATTTAAAAATATCGAACAGTCGATTATCGAGAAGGCGTGGCTCATTTACCATGGCACTTTATATCTAGAATATTATAAAAACAAAACAAAACTGAACAATAGCAACATAAATTGTATATTTTGATTGTGATCTTGTAGGAACTTCTTACCTGAAATATTTATTGTATTTATTCTACTTTAGCTGGTCCCCTCCTCTCAACAACTCAAAGCCGAGTACCGTCCACTTTCGAGATCAGTTGGCGGAGAAAACAAGAGCATTGTAGCATCGGATGTCTTCGTTCAGGTTGAACTGCTACAAACAAAACATACATTTGTGAGTAAAACAACTTATCGTTCCATTGACCATTTACAAGACAATCTCCGTGTCGAGAATGTATAATTCAGAGCTTTAAATAAGGGACATATTACATATTTTAAATTCCTTAGTTTACCCTCTAACCCTATGATGTTGGTACTCAAGAAGAATCGTCCCAATGAGACAACTCGTGTGTGTACCTACATCATAAGATTTGGTTGGATAATAAAACAGATACTGGTGGGAATATCTGGACTTACGAATATATAAATGTCCATTTGAAGAGCACCTTTTCCGGAATTTGTTTTAATTATTGTAACAATTAATTGTTTGTTTATGTAAATTATTGAAAACAAATGAGCAGCTAACATGTTAATGATAAACAAGGGGGTCACGTTGACCCTATATCGCTCACTGATCTGATTTAAAAGTATTGCAATAGCTTCTAATGATTTACTTCTATACATATATACGGAAATGGTTATTCGACCGATCGGAATAATGGGCACGATTTTGGCAGAGTGTCAACCAAGGAACAGGTGTACGAAATTATATTCAAATCGGGCTCATATTAACATTTACTATAAAACATCAACAGGAAGGGAGTCCCGACCACTGGTTGCAGATCTTGTCAACGGATCAGAATAATTTGAAGAATAATGTGTAGAGGGTCACTCAATGAACGTTTGTAACAAATTGTTTTACCTGTACTTTTGGACGAGATGATTTCTTTTTTGCAAATCTTAAACGGAAAAGGTCACAACTTAAATTCGTGTTTTGGGTGGCTTACTTGCAGAAGTGGTAAAACATTAAGCATTGTGGTTATTGCAGATAGGCTTGCATATATTTCTAAATCTTAAACGCCAACTCTATATTTTTTTTCAGGGTCTAAACACACTGAATTATGTAATGGATGCCTACGACGACGTATTCGACATCGGGGATCACGACATTCCAATATTAGCTCTGGTAAGCCATGTCATCGTGGATACGTTTAAATTATAGCCTTAAATATGGCAGGCAATAGCATGTACCCTTTGTGTACTGCGATAACATACATTAAACAAAACCTGATTTAGATAAACCGCGTCCTAGCACACGTAATTGATTCGGACAACATTGCAACATTTTTCTATCCAGATTAGACTGTGACGATGGACAGTCTGATCGTGAGCGTTCTTGTTGTTCATCAAGTCAGTATACCATGGACTAATCGGCCAGAAGATATTTGATAGACTGATGCAATCAGACCATAGTTATTGTTTCAAAGTAGTATTCAGAGTACTATGTTATGAGGAGTAAACGGTTTCCCCCCCCCCCCCCCCCCCCAAAAAAAAAAGAAAAAAATCTCTCTTATTACTCAACGAAACCCTATTTTGTGGGTCCAAAATAATCGTTGCACTGAGACGATTTTGTTTGAGTACCCACAGCATAGTGTCAAACAAGGACATAAACTGTCCCTGATCTAGACCTCTGGATATAAAGAACATGTCTGAATACTAGATATCTATGATGTGAACATGTTTATCTGACATTTTGCGCTGACCTTTGAACACTCACATAACTTTGGCTTTAATAATTATTCCGTTGTGTTTCGTTTGGATTTAAAAACTCACACAAAACGTTTAACCTTGCGCATAACTAAAAAAACGTTGATTTTTTTCAAATGAAACTTGGTACACATGTACGTTCCTATGAACCATACGCATACCAAGTCACATACTATGGCTTCAATAAGTATTCAGTAATGCATCTTATTCGACCTAGAATAAACGAACGAGCTCTTGTTTTTGTGTTAAAATGTACAAAAACAAATTTGCTATGTGTTGGCCAGGTTTTCGACTCTAACACAATGCTTTGCCTTTATTTACAAACCGTCAGCTTCAGATATTTTGTATGTGGTAAAGGGTTAAAATTTATATATGCTTCTTTACAACGAGTGTGTCTTCATTCATTCATTCTTCATCTGATGGTTTGAATGCGAAAGCGTCTGAATACACCATAGAAGACAAAAAACGTAAACTTACTAGTGCTTTTGTTTTTTTATCTTTTCAGGTAAGCAGAGGAGCCGAGATTATCATGCTTTCCAAGAAGGTGTTTTTAAAATACGCGGATCAGAAATGTCGCATGTTAGTGCGGGACCAGATCAAACTGTTCCCGTCTGAGGAGGTTATGCAGGAAAATATGCAAACCAAGGCGGATTGGGACCAGTACAAGGACAAACTGTTGACGAACTATGTTATGAAAAAGAAGAAATTGAAGTGAACGTAACATTGTACGGTGAAATAAATGAATAACGTGAAACGAAATTGCATACCAATACGTTATAAATTAGGTCCGGTTTCGGCGATATCCGATATTGGTGGACTAGCATGCTGCCTTTTCCACTGGAAAGCGAACCGGGAATATCCGGATAAAACTGGTGGAAAAGTCCAGATGGTCGAGTTTCTTGTGATCTCGTCTAAATAAGTTTCTAATTGCCATTCAATTTCAAATACATATTGTATACCTTTTGTGTGATGTAAATATTGGCACTTTGTCTTTAATGGAATAGAAATTGAGAGGTCGTGATTCAGCGGCTGAATAGGTTTATTAGGAAACTTCCTGTATTTACTGAATGGCATTGACAGTGTCTTGAAATGGATATATATGTGTTTAATTGGCGGACTTGTTATATTGTTTTTTATTAAGCCGTTTTTCAACAGTATGTCAGTATATAACGGCGACAATGCATTTATGATGATTGGATGAATGGCTATTTACCTGTAAAATAGCTCGAATAAATCACCGCAATTAAACAATATATAAATGAATGTATTTTGGCTGTCACACTGTAGAAAAAAATCGTAAACATATGATAATAACGAAGAAGTTGTCCAAAGAATTTTCGAAATTTCTACAAATATGCCATTGATGCGACATATTTATTTTTGATGGAGTAATTGAAATAAATACAAATACATCGCTGGTGATGATTTTGAGGTTCACGAAAACATTCCGTGGAATAGTGTACCTCGAAGTTCAAGGGATCGAACAAATGCTTCCTGTTCGCAAACCCAAACGGATAAAAATAATATAATGTTGCCATGTATATTACTAAAAAATAGTGTATGTCTTTAAATGTAGTATGAATCATTTTTGTTAAATTGAGGTACACTTCAATTATAGTAATAAATGTTTTTCCTTTTAATATAAAGAAAAATGTATTTTATGTTTGTGCTTACTTAATCTCTTACTTTCCTTTTTGAGAGAGAATCAATGACAATGACACTATTTTATTGACATGAGGCCACCGGCCCATAACAATTATGTATACATATTATAACATTTTCACATAAAGCATGAATGAAATCAATGGTACCTTAAATGTTGTTTGTATAAAACCTTGGAAACATTTAACGAATCAAGTAACGTGTAGCCCGAAGTATGTTCGAAGTCACCAGCCTTTGGACTGTGACTGGACTGTCTGGATCATTTCTTGGTCGCCCGTCCGTGAGTCCCGGCTCGGCCAACATTCTTTCTGACATTTGACAAAATTCAATGCGACATGCGTCATTTGTCTTTCACCAATGGG
>JAUELF010193006.1:0-14381 GCA_031471495.1 Clinocardium nuttallii | reverse complement strand
AAATGAAAGTGGCGAACTTTATTTCAATGTGGCGAATGTGGTGGCGAAAGCAAAATTCAACCCAGAGCAGGCCCTGTATACACTCATGGTGGTGATAAACATTCATAGTGGTGGTTAACATTCAAGGCACACACCCATAGTGGTGGTTAACATTCAAGTCACACACTCATGGGAACTTCCCAGATAAAGGTACGATCATTGATATACATGTTTGGAGGAAGAAGACTATATACTAAACATAAGCTACTCCGAGCGATTTGGAGTTTGGTCAGGAAATAATGCATCAGTTTATATTTCCTGTCTGAGGCCGTATCTTTGTATCATGACTCATATTTATTTTCTGTGATTTCACCTCTGACAAAAAGCTATAAGTGTAGTCCCTATAATATATTCCTAAGACAGCATTGAGAAACGGAGATGACTGACCTGCCACCAAATCGCATACAGAGCCTCACTCACACACAAATGATGACTGGCACTGGTTATATGTACAAATACCGGGTCACCTCTGTTTCGCTGTCGTTCAGTTCATAAATGGTTTTGATGAAAACACAGCTTTGTCATATAATTATTTACATTCAGATCATTAAGGTACCATGAGTTAAAATATATCCTACAAATTTTAGGCTTTCTGAGGCATCTGCAGCAGACGAATTTTCAAAAACAGTATGTCAAAAAAAATGGAGAAAAAAAGGGCTTTCTCATTTTGCCACAATGCTTTCATTTCAATGAACTAATTTTGATCGTGGAGGTATTCCACAGTTTTGCTTACATCGAGTCAAATTCATCTCATGTTGATGCCTGCCTTTGGAGACATGAGTTATGGGGCATTCCCATGCGTCTGTCTTTCATACTTTCCTTCATTTGCTGACATATTGGAATGCGACACACCCGAGCACTGTTGCTTTATTTATAACTTGCATTATAATTATCCAGCATTGAATGGGTGGTGTTACCAGAGATACTGGGAATGGATCTCACATGGAACAGAACGGTCAACCTAAATGGTGGGGTGACCTCAAATGATGATATCGATCTAGTGAATGAATTTCTCAACAGAGAATTTAAACGTAATACTTATTAACGAAATTTAAATATTAGGAAAATATTATAATGTTCATAATATTTAAAAATCACTTTTGTGTACAACATTATTTATTTTCACTTCAATTAATTTATAACACATTTCAAAAATGTTATGTTATACATATTCAACATTTATTGTATATTTTCATTCCATTAGATTTTCAGAAAGCATTAAGTCTGCCGGATCGAAGCTAACACCAGATACACTGAAAAGGCACGGGAAGTTGTTTGGAGGCGTTGGAAAAACGTTGGACCGTGTCTACCGTTCATACAAAGTCCCACGGTGCTAAACAAAAAAACAAACAAATACATGAAGACCTGCGATTATTTCCCAAACTACTTCTCCAGTTCTGAATATACTGATCCTTTAATTTGTTTACAAAGTTCGTCAGAAACTGTTCTATGTTTACTACATGTTGGTTTTTTCAAATATAACCATAACCATTTGAGTATAAATCATGTTTTACATTTGTGACCCAATTTGTATGCCCTATTGAGTCGTTATATTTTAACATTGTTTATAACATATAAATAAAACTATCTTGTATCAGATAATTGAAGTAATCGAAGCCAATATGCATCTCTTGACAGAGTGAATATATATTGGAAATCTACATAGGTCCCCCAAAATGGCATCATCACAAGAACATAACTAACATTTAGAAATCGCTTACATGCGTAAGTCTGTATATTCTGAATACATGCCATGGGTTTCAAACCTCAAATTCCGAAGCCATACAACATAATGACACATACTTTAGCATCAAATACCTTGAAATAAATCTTAACAGGAATATATGAAAGTTCATTGAAAGAATTAAAGAAATGTGCAAGAACACTCTTTGCATTGATCGACTTAATATAATGAAAGCCTGTTTGTGAAATATACACCTTCATAACTAAAGCCAGTCACTGTTTCAAGTAGATTGCCATTTTAATACCATTGTTCGTGTAATGACAACAAGCCTCCATTTTTAAAGACTAGAATTGTAGTGTTTTCGGTTTTTACTGTTAATTTATAAGTTTGGCAATATGTATTCATACTATTCAGTTGCTTTTATAATCCTGAGATTGTGTCCGCAATACAAGCTATATTATATTTGTATTCCTCTAATTCCATTGTCTGCCATTGTATCATTAAGTTCAATTATAAACATAGCAAAACGAAATAGGCTTAATCTGCATCCCTGACGCAAGCTCACTGGACAGTCGAATGAGTTTGTACAATTTGAACATGATCGAGCCGATGCTTTAACATAATTGTAGATCGCTTTAACTGAATTAATTAGTTTTCCTTTTATCCCCTGTTTACGTAATATATCAAATAAAATTGCTCTATTTACAGAATCGAATGCCTTTTGAAAGTCAATAAATGCAATATATACAAATCTATGCTTCTTATTGAGATAATTGCTAACAAAATAATATAAAACGAAAGCGTTATCAATTGTAAAATAGCCTAAACGAAACTCTGCCTGAGATTCTGAAATTTAAGAAAATGCTTCAGTAAAGAAAGTAATTCTTGCTGTTAACATTGAAATATACAATTTACTAAACGTTTCCAATAAAGCTATGCCGTGATAGTTATCAGGAGAATTTACATTGCCCTTTTTTATAAAGGGAACTAAAATTGGCATTGACCACGATACAGGGAATAACCTATTAACAAATAATATATTCATAAATGTACGTAGATATGGAAAGAGCGCGGGAAATGCATATTTAAAATGTTCTGGTAGCAGTTTTTGCTACAGATTTAATACAATTTATTGCATTTATCACTTTCATGATTTATTTGTCGGTTATGAGTGAAATGAAAACAACTTCCTGTAGATTATCAAAATCTTATAGTTTCATCAGTTTCTGTATTTACAGTTTCTGTAACATTAGTTTCTCCAGCAGAAGATAAAGCAGTGAAATGTTCATACCGTTGATCTATACTTATATTAGGTTACCTTGTTTGTTTTCTAGTGAGATTTTTATTTTGTTTCTAGAACAATTTGACATTACTTACAGACCCATTTATTTTAGATACGTACACTTTTTCATATGCATGTCTTTTACTTTTACATATATATTTAATGATCCTTTTATCTGTAATATATGCATCTAAATCATCTACACTTCGGCTGGCCAGAAACGACTTTAAACTTATGATAACTTTTAGTTTGGCTGTTTTACATTTCGCGTCAAACCAACGTTTGTTGCGTGTTGTGTGACGTCTTCGCTTAGTACGTTTAAGATCTTCAGAACATGACTGAAGTACAGACTCAAATGCATTTAAAACAGCATTTACATCAACCTCAGTGTTATAATCGAGTTCATCGAAAGACCCTGCTAAGACATGGTTATATACATTTTCAAAATACATTTTATTATTAGCGCAATTCCAGTCACTATGTACATTGCCCATTTGCACTATTTTCGTTTGACTTATACAAACATGTACTTTTAAATTCCACAGAAACTGGACAGCTTTCAGGCCTAGTTCCAATATCAAATTTTGCAATCAGATTTAAAAGTTGATTTGACGTAATGAAATAGTCTATCACATTACAACCACTTTTGGTTGATAAAAGTAAAATCACCATTATTTATGTCACTTCCAAATCTACCATTTATGATAAAAGCAAATATATGTTTTACAAAATCCAAACAGCTCTTTAACAGATTTATTGACTGTATTATCACGAGATTGTCTGGGTTAAGCAACAGCACTTTCAAGTATGCCACTAAATTCGTGTAAGTCTGGAATGTTGTCACGAACAGTCTCCATGCAATCTAAATCCTGACCAGTTCTTGAGTTAAAATCACCATTAGCATCAAATTCAAATCAAGTAAATGATTACATAATAAAGTGTCTTCTAACAAGTCCCATGCTGATTGGTTAATGTCTCGGTAGAAGGGAGAATTTGCTGGTGGGAAATATGCGGTACAGTACACACAGTCATTTGCTAGATCAAATAAAGCTGTTCTTAAAAGTACTTCAAATTCAAACTCTGCTCATACTCTGTTGATCAAAGAGCTAAGATTCTGTTTAACGAAAACTGAAACTCCACCCAGTTACAGATATGTTAGCATTACACCCAAAATGTACGAAATCTTTAAAATTATTTTCAATATATGCAGACTCAAAACTCAAAGTTCCTTGACATAAAATGAAGTCATACGCAGAAATGAAGTTTAAAATATCAGTTGGCTTTTAAACCTCAAACATTCCATGACAGAACACGAACTATACTTTTACAGTGCGTTGGACATTGTCCACTTCCCTATGCATATCCCTGAGTGGCATTAAGCGGACTATTATCGGTTGGAGCCGTGTCCATATAACTTACATCTGGCACATTTGTATTTCGCCGATTTAGATATTCACGATTGCGGTCATCGAGGGTTCGAACAACACGCCTATTCACTCTGTTGTCATTATTCCTATCCGTATTATGTTTCGACCCCTTGCATAGTATACCATGCTTGAAGTATCCAATTAAACCATGCCTGTAAAGCTCCTTAATGTGTTGCCTTTGTATGTAGCTCAAATCATTTGAAATGCTAATATTGCTTCTCCGTAGGTTATCGAGCGATACTTAAACAGTTTCAGTGTGTCAGCATGGTTCGCAAAATTGATTACACCATTCTAACCTAAAAGTCCATCAGTTCGTTATCTATTTTATAGCGCTTTGCCAAGTGTTCAATATCATTCCGGCATACATCTCTATCGTATTCAAATAGGTCAACCTTCTGTACAAGACTACTAATGATTTCGTCTGCGGCATTCTGTTTTTCGTTAATTACTTTGATTTTTGATTTCATAGAGCCAATCTCGGATTTCAAAGCAGACATATCACCTCTAACATGTTAAATTTCTGATTTCACAATGTCTAGTTCGGCTGACATATAAGTGTTTGATTAGTTTATGGCGTCAAGGATCATTTGTGTATAATTTGACGGACTCGGTTTCGTTTCAACGTCCCCGGCTACTTGCTGCGTACGACTTAAACATGCCACCTTAAGGATTATTAAGCGGGTTCACGCTGTTTATTGCCACCGATACTGTATTAACATTATACCAACTTTCAGAGAGGTTCGTGTCTGCGTAACTCTCAATGAGCGCATGCTGCCATCTTACCACGCCGTGTGTGATCAGACAAATGAAGGTCAAGACACACAGACACCTACTTGCAAGAGATCGAAGATGCACGTTCGTACCACGACTGAGCGGATTATACTTGGCTTAACTTGAACTAACTGTTCTGTTCCGTTGGCAATATATATATACGCATATATAGCCCAATCGATGCACGATGTGCTCAGGATGTACCCTATTTGCAACCCGAGATACAGCTAGTGTAGTTATGGCTTAAATCGGTTTCCGTAGTTTTTTAGACGGTCAGCTTAGACACTGTATATGTATGTATACGTAGTATTATATACACACCACAGTAAACACAGGTCACTGTGTGTATCATGTAGTAATATGTATAACGGACAATAGCCCCGGTACAGTTGATTGCACACCATGTCGAGATGAACGATTGTTAACCACTTATGCAAACGAGTTTTGGAAAAACTACCAAAACGTCCGAAAATAACTTGCATTATTGTTTTATTGTTTACCATACGCACGTTTGCGTGTGCTTTGTATTACGTGTCTTAGGAATGTCAGGGTAAACTTGTGACTACGTAGGACACCCTCACTGACATGTTCTGTGTGTATGGTATATGTTGTTTTAATTTTGTTTTCATATGAACGCATAATGTTAAAATCAAATGTAAATAAAGATTATGTTCTGTTCAACGATGGCTTGCGATTAAATTTTGCGCCCGGACGTGCAATGCATCAATCATACGTATAAGCAAAAGAGATAACAATTGAAAGCACAACTTGCATGAATAGATCAACCTTACATACTTATTCAAAGTAATTATGTCTATAGATTGATTAATGATCTGCTTTCCAAACGATAATGCCACATATCACTTTAAATAATAAATATTTTACTGCTTTTCTCGAAATGACTCACGTGTCTTTTTAATTATATTGTTGAGTTCCCACATAAAAACAACTATACGAATTTGAAAACATTTCGGCAAAAATATGGAAAGTCTTTAAAAAACGAATTAACATTTTTTTTAATAAAGTTGAAAACATTGTGTCAAAATGTGAAATTACTCATTGTGGGCAACTTTTCCCATTGTGACAATGTTTTCAGAAGTGGTCTACTTCACAGGCATAAGAAAGCGTCTATATCAGGTAAAGGGTTAATAAATAATCTGATCAGATTAAAACATGTACAAAAACTGCTTGAAGACTCCAAACAGTTCAGAAAACATTTCGGTAATGGGAGAGATTGTTTTTACTGAGCTTTTCTTCCTTTCTTTAAAATGTATATAAGCGATGCAACACAATGTGTCTTTCCAAATATAAAATATTAAATAATTACTATAATGTATCAATTTATAATATGTATTTTAGTCATTATTTCTTCACATTGTTTTTCGTTTTTCGGCACCATTTCGGCCCTTTCAATCGGTAAAAATCACAAACATTTTATAAAGCTTACCTTTTAACCCTTTCCCCGATACGATAATTATGCAGCAGACGACTTTGAACATATTTTGTAAAAAAAAAAAATGAAAATCTCTTTAATTGAATGGATAACCTATCACTAAAAGTGGAAAAAATAGTGGCAAAAGAAGGAATTGTTCGTGTTAAACAATTCCTTCTTGTGTCACTATATTTTCAAAAAAGCCGTTTGCTGCAGAGGTGTCAGAAAGCGTCTATATGAGGGAAAGTGTTAAACAAACCTTCTGCTTGTAATAATGATGTCGACGTTCTAATTACTCCAAAGTTTAATAATACGCGTACGTGCAACACATAGTACAGTCAATTTGTTTTCCCCAATATATCCAACACATTTCTCGAGAGTGATACAGCGAAAATGGGCGCCGTTAGAAAATATATGCATGAACGAAGTAAATATTTAAGGAATATAGTGACATACGATGTAATATCGAATTCTTGATTGAAAAGGAAGGCAGATAAATGACTTGTATCATTTTAGGGACATTATACATGTATGTTAGTAGTATATAGACGGCTAGTGTATTTGAATGATCGGGCACTCCGCTCACCCGTGTCTAACATAAAAAACCACGATGGACTTGAGACGATACAATGCTATATATAATGGCGATATATATTGAGACAAGTAAACATCAATTGTCAGGTAAACAGGTAATAACTTTTAAAGAAATAACTTACAATAAACACTCCGACGTAAAGATGTCTTTCTGCCATTTTCAAGTTAAACTTCCTGATTGTCGGGGTAGTCCCGGCTCTACAGGTATACAGGTGTAATCCGATATTTATACACACCTGTCACCTGTGTTTAAAGTTACGTGAAACTTCGTCTATATTTAATACGCTTTTCCAACTCGTTTTCATGTAAATATCTCTATAAACAAAGTTGAAGAACAAGATCGTCTACATTAGCGAAAAGTATGCCCGACAGACCACGAAATGTTTCACATAATTGAACACGGGATACATGTATGAGCTATTAAAAACAGTTAAGAAGTAGTTTTCAAACTTCCTAGTTTGCGGATCTCGTCGACAAGGCAGATATTCAGTGATTACTAATGGCCGTGTATGGGAGAAACGTATGACGTAAAATTCATGAAAATCTAGGAATGAGATCCTCTATATATACACTTTATCAAAACGATGACAATACGCAGGGGATACGCTTGCCATACGCATACGTCAATCATACGCTGGTTTTACGCTAGTCGTAAGATATGTTTACGTTACTCAATCGTCAGGCATACTCCAATATGTTTTTATACATTGTAGGTACGCCAGACATACGTTAGAAGTACGTTACTCATGCGCCATCAATATGCTAGCCGTACGGTACACCTTCATGCCAACGTATGTCGACGTATGACCAGAGTACTCGACCTATGAGTAACGTACATCTAGCGTAACTTAGGCGTTTTCAGCGTATGCATTGCGTCTGCTTTGCGTATAAACCATACGTCCGAATACGCAAACATTGTTTAAACCTGTTGCAAACTAATATCTATGTCGGTCTATTCGAACCGCCAATAGTTCCTGTCTATAATCAAAATGCAGTAACTTGGTAGGATATCGACCTACATATTGATTTGACTTGATATCACTTAAGCAATAGAAAGATATCCATGGTAATTTACTTTTAAAGTTATACGAATGACACTATTGAAAATTAAAATGTATTGCTACGCGTTCATCATACTTTTCCGAGCGTAAAATACATAGGTGATTCCTAAATATTGTAAATCACGTGGAGTTAAGGCAGGTTTTCAATTCCGACTCAAAAACAAATTCAGATAATCGAATCATACATGTAATGACAACATATTTACTCAAAAAAATAATTAATTTAAACGGTAATAAAATAAATAGTTGATAAAATACAACCCAATATAATAAACATAAACCATTTTACAGGTGGTTTCTTTGAATTAAGGTTTTTAATGTGTTTCGTTTTCTTCTTTAAGCGATATCTATACGTCACTGAACGTCGGATACCGAAACCAACAGGACACAACATAAAACAGACAGTTGTATACTTGATTTATTTTCTTCCGTCAATAAGATACGTATATGTATATATACACCAATACTCCTCGATACTTGGTATAATGAGATCAAATGTGATTCGGTTTCCTTTGTTTTTACAACGGAGCGCTTCAGTCATGAAATCTAAGACGTGTCTTTGGGTAAGTCTAAATTCGAAAAGAGCAGTCGGGTTTCGGATGTGGGTGCCTAAGGGGACACATAGCATTACTTTCAGAATATTCGGATTTTTAAAAAAAGAAATTAATGACAAATAGTAAGTTTTGGGTACATGTTTGGGTAATTGGTTGATTTTAATGTTTATAAATGTGAAAAATAAGCTCTAAGCATGGGTTTGAGTTTTTAGTTGAACCCACTTCTCCTTCCTGTTTGACAACACTGGTTGCAGAGAATTTAGAGGTAAATTGAATACCAGCTTTCGCATCCAAAATTGATTGAAAGGGAGCTGGATACGTGGTATTTCTGACTGCATCCACATATTGCCTATTGTTTTGAGAGTCTGAGCAGCTCTTCAATTTTACACTATCTCCTTGCGTGTTTGTTGGGTGATTTTTGGAATAAAGGGTAAAATGTATCTTTCTGTCCTAGTTTTTTCACCCTGTTGATGACCACTTTTGTGGACAATTCTTTCAATAATATAGACTGAGATTGTGACTTCCAGTCATTTTCTTATAATTCAGGGACTCCTTGATACAGGAAAACCTTTTTTAATGAACCAGAATGGATATTATGAGAACTATTGAGAGAATAAAAGTTGAGGTGTCCCAGGAAACAGAAAATCAGCTTCTAACTGTTTTATGCCACCTAAAGGGAGACACACATGACTTAGCTAAAATATTCTAACACAATTGCGCCCCTTTCTTCTATCAGTTGTGTTTGTGCTGTCAACTGTCTTTCCTATTCACCAAGTCGCGTGGCATCACATTGACAGGGCTTTATTTTTGATCCAAATATATATTAAGGATATGTTATTTCATCAAATTATAACAGTGCTTTAGGTTGAAAACATTGTTAATACAGGATAGCTTTAATGCAGCAACCAACTTCTGAATATATTGCAGGAACTGGAGAATATTCTCACGATTTTCAACCTGGTATCGATTTTGTTTTTCAAGCTTTGCAGATGTAAACTTTTGTTTTGATATTTTTAAATGTCAGATCAGATAAATGTTAAAAATGATGCATGTCTTATCGGATTTAGGTACTTCAGTAGATCGAGCAATAGCCGCCTCGCAGGATACGGATATGACGTCAGACAAGATCGCCTATAACAACTATGTGGAAGGATCCGAGTTTTTAAGTCCCCGTGCTTCCGAAGATGATGAAGTCAAGTAACCTGCTCAAGTATTTATCGATTTTTCCTTATCTAAGAAAATAAGCATTGATGAATTAATAAAGGTTGAAACATTGTTCGAACATTGAAGATCCTTCCTCATTACGATCATTTACGGACATTGTCAAACAGTTTAGACCATCTCAATTAGCGTACGCATTATCTGATTCCTAATTGATAAGTTTGTCATCACATTAATTGATTTATCAGAGGTAACTAAAGAATATTCTAGTAGGTGAATTACCGGTAATGTAAGCCGATCTCATACACTTAATGCAATATGATATATTGAAGAGTTATACGCCCTTATGTTTGCAGACGACGTTGCACATTTTTCCGATACTCTACGTGCACTACAAAGACAAATCGATAGTATCGATCAATTTTGTACATCCACACATATGAAACTTAATCTGGATAAATAAAAAGTCATTGTCTTTCGTAATGGTGGAATACTTCAACAGACTGAAAAATGGTACTATCAAGGAAAACAAATGGAGACTGTACCTTTCTATAAATATCTGGGTCTTTATATCACTTATACATTTTCTTGGATGAAAACATTAGAAACACTGTCACAACAAGCGGTGACATAATTATTTTATATATTCCGTTTTCAGCGTTTGTATGGAAGACTAGACCCTTTAGATGCTTTCAAGATTTTTGATACTACTGTAAAGCCAATACTATGCTACGGGTCTCAACTTTGGGGTTTTAAGTATTCGGATAAAATTAAAAGAGTTCATATAAAATATTGTAAGCAGTATTGTAATCTAGCAAGAAAAACATCGGAACCATTTGTTTTAGGAGAATGTGGACGTCTACCTCTTTGTAATTCTATATTCCTAATTGTATTAAATACTGACTAAACGTAACTAGCATGGAAAACCATAGGTACCCGAAACACTGCAACATTATGTTAAAACGCCTCGATGAGGCAGGTAGAAATACATTGGCAATCTGTATAAGAAATCTCCTGTTTATGCACGCTTTGGGTATGTATGGGTTTCACAAGACGTAGGTAACGATGATCTATGTATAAGGATGTTAAACAACGAATTAAAGACTGATACTTACATCAATGGCATATGGATAAAACAATGCGGGAAAAGGACAACATTATAAATATTTAAAATCACTATTAAACCCAAAGCTATATTTTAATTCTTTCTTACCCTTTTCGTTACGCATGATACATATAGTAACTTTAGATGCTCTAACCATGACCTTATGATAGAAAGAGGTAGACACTTATCGATGCAAGAGATGACCGTTTTTGCCCTTTATGTCTTGATAAAAATATATACATTATTGAAGATGAGTTTCACTTCTTTTACGAATGTTCTACTTATGAGGATTTAAGAGACACTTATTGTAACGTATCCTGGATAAACAACAGGACTCTAGACAAATTGTATGCAAAATTAATTACAAATATCCGATCTGAAATATACAATACTGCCAAATTCATCCAGGGCGCATTCAAACTAAGAAGTGAATCTCTTTCAATATCCTAATTCAATGTATTTCATCACTCTTTGTTGTATATACTTATCAATTATGTTGTAAAATGGGCCGGTGGGCTAAATAACAAAATAAATATATTGTATCTTGATATATTATACTAAAATATTACAATATTTAATCATGCGTTTTGTCGATTTCTATTAAGTTATTTCTAAATCAAGCCACTTGCATCACAGTATATTGTATTAAAAGTGTATTATTCAAAATATCAACACTACAAAATGTTGTGTGATTGTTGGTTTACGTCGCTTTCAACATCGTTTAATTTATATCAACGTTTCATGGGTAGGTTACCGGTCCTACTGGTCCACCAGCGAGTCAGTCGTGATGCATAATCCACACGCATGAGCGCCATTGAAGGATAGCCATTGCTTCTATTTTGAAATAATTGCTATGACCCGGTCGTTGATCGAATCTACGAATCTACAACCTCCCGCAACCGAGGCGCATTATCTACCACTACACAACCGAGGCGCATTATCTACCACTACACAACCGAGGTGAATTATCTACCACTACACAACCGAGGCGCATTATCTACCACTACACAACCGAGGTGCATTATCTACCACTACACAACCGAGGCGCATTATCTATCACTACACAACCGAGGCGCATTATCTACCACTACACAACCGAGGCGCATTATCTACTACTACACAACCGAGGCGCATTCTCTACCACTACACAACCGAGGCGCATTATCTACCACTACACAACCGATGCGCATTCTCTACCACTACACAACCGAGGCGCATTCTCTACCACTACACAACCGAGGCGCATTCTCTACCTCTATACAACCGAGGCGCATCATCTACCACTACACAACCGATGCGCATTCTCTACCACTACACAACCGATGCTACCAGGAGGCTAAAACGAGTCGGTTTGTCTGATCATATACGTTTTCGTCATGTAGTTAGACGAAAATGTATCTGATTTGATTGTTTGGTATTTTAGACCGCTTTCAACAAGTTGTCCGTTACATCACGCTGTTTCCCGGGTAAGTTACCAGTACCACTGATCCATTTATCCTGACAACAGCCAGCTAACCCGCAACCCTGAGCGCCATGGTTAACAGCCATTACTTCCATATAGTAAGTATTTGGTATGACCCGGTTGGGGATCAAGCCCCTCACATCCTATCCCGGAGGTGGACGTTCTACCACTTCACCACCGAGGCAGTTAAAGTGTATTTGAACGGAATACTAAACAGTGTAAAAGAAAACTGGTATTAAATGACACAGAACAAAGAGAGTCGAATGTTAATAAAATAGTTTGAAAAGAGGACATTTTTCATTAAGAATATAGAACCTTTTTCATTATGTTTATAGGTTTCAGCATTATTTATCCTTCAGATATAGTAGGATGGGGCAGTATAAATATGATTTATGTTACAATTAAAGTTTCCGCCATTCCGAACGTTCACTTTGGACGCTTCTGAAGATATATAGCGTACCATAAGGCAGTCTATTCATTATAGTTCTATCCATAGATATGACGTAGTGTATTACACATGGGAACAATATGCTTGATTGGGAGTGACTGTGCAGTATTTGAACTGTGTTTACCCTTTTCCACTTGCAGACCCATTTTCGGACGGATTTTTAGCAGACGACATCTGAAAACATTTTCGGCAAAATGAGAAATTGCTCATGATGAGCAATTTCGCCTTTTGTCACAATGTTTTCGTCTCTTATTCACTTATGACACCCTTATGAGTATATGGGGCCTTTCCATAGTTTTGTTTGGAGATGTTTTAAATATCGTCTGCTGCAGATTTATTGTATACTTGGAATGGTCAATTCAAGGTAAATGAGAGTGTCGGTTACCAAACAGTTTTATTACAATGGTATCCCCCAACCAATACCACACCAGACAGATGGACTGCCTGCACGTAATGCACCCTCGCCTTTTGGAAACTGTTCGTTATAAACCTATCAAGTTCAGCAGGGCCATGTCTGTGGATGTTCATAGTTTACAGGAGTCAGGGCGTATTCAAAGGTATCTAATTAGTTTGTGTTTTACGCCGCTTTCAACAATGTTACAGTTATATCATGGCGTGTATTTTTTTTTGTAAGTTTACTAGCTTTTATATCCTAACACCAGTCAATCAGACGTTATGCTAACCCCGCAACCCTTAGCGCAAAGGAGGGCAGTCATTAATAGCATCCATAGTATTTGGTATGACCTTGCCTTGGATCGAACCCGCGACAGCCCACACCCGATGTGGACGCTCTACCAATACACATACGATGCGGTTTGGACAACGGCATCCCATATTGTTCGACCCTTTACAATATATATATGCCTTTACAGCAAACGACTTTTGAAAACATTATGACAATAGAAGAAATTGCCAATTATGCCCATTTAAAAAAGAAAAAGGAAAATGTTCACGGATTTTCAAAAATCATTTCAAAGTCGTCTGCACTTTTGTTGTATGAGAGAAAGGGTTAAACACGAGAATATATGAACATTTACTTTTAAGCATACGTGCTTTCAAATTAACCAAGGTACACGTGTTGTCATTTAAGACTACTAAACGCTTATATGAGCCAGTTCGCGAGAAAACCAACATTATGGCATCTGAGGAATCAGCTATTAGAACTCGACACATTTACATATGAGCCCTTCCATGGGGAAAGGTACAACTCGGCTTCAGGAATTATTGTACATCAGGTCAATCTGTTAATTCGGCATGATCTGCAGTCTAAAAGCCTTCTTTTAAGGATTGACTCTTATTTTTCGTGCGTTCATGCAGTATGAACGTCGGACGCGATTTTGCAAATTCATGAAGCGCGCTAG
>JAUELF010192788.1:0-14383 GCA_031471495.1 Clinocardium nuttallii | reverse complement strand
CTCTCTCTCTCTCTCTCTCTCTCTCTCTCTCTCTCTCTCTCTCTCTCTCTCTCTATCTATCTATCTATCTCTCTCTCCAATTGGAAACTGCACTCTTCGACATTAAGTCAATGAATATTTCAATAAACTTAAAAACACAAGAAAGCATAGACACACATGCACATCTTTACCTACACGTGTGACAAGTATTTTAAAAAAGTGTTTACACTGTGTTTAGTTCATATAATTATGCTACATCATTAAATGGTCGATATGTGCGTTGTTCTTACATATGTGAGACAGGTTACCGGGTTGGATCTCCGCTCACAGTGGAATATACTAGGGAATAAAAACGCATTCACTAGCCTAGTAAGATAATATAAGAACATTGTTTATTAGCGTGACCTGTGTGAATTTACATACATGAATAATTCATTTTATACAAAGTTACCACACCCGGCCCATTGGGCTATAAGTCACCATAGTATGTGCTTGTCAGTCTACCGTCGTCGTGATATAACGAAATACTGCGATAACGGCGTGAACACACAATTAAACAAAAAGAATAAACATCGTTAGAGGTGTAAGAACATATATTTATTGTACGGATTGAAAATAAATGAGCCGCGCCTTGCGAGTTTTGGTCTCATCGACTCACCGTAACGGAATTATAACTATAACTATTCGTTAACAGTTCTAGTTATTTGTGTCAAAGATGCACACTAGACTAACATCCACATAGACGGACAGTGAACACTTTGGTGGGACCGAACTGTTGTGCATGCTTACCCGTGACTTCACTATACGGAAATAAATTGAGACTCCACATCCCTAGACAGACCCAGATATGATCAATCTAGAAGGATAAGAGTAAACAACCTTTAACTGCTACAGTCGAGTGTTAACTCTTTCAGCGCCGAATTGTTTAAAGTAGACTCTTCTATGTTCAAAATCGACCTTCTCCTTTTCTCATGTTATAACAATTTTGGACGATTTTGATAATTAAAAGGCAAACAATGCTGATTTCAGGCGAGACAGTTCGTCACGAGCTGTATCGCCTGAATCTGTATTGTTTGCAGACATCTTTAATATTGCCTTTGGAGCTGAATGAGTTCATGTCCCTGTAACCGTCTCTTTATAATAGAAGACATTGTGTGGGGAACATGAGTAATTGCACTTATATGCAATATGTCTCATTTTACCAAAATGCTTTCAACTTTAAACCAATTATCAAAATTCAAATTGTGTAGATACAACAAGTCTGTATAAAGCGGAGTACTCTGTAAATACTATATCAGCTTAGCCTTGAAGGTTCATCTCCCCTAGATCAATACAATACGTTTAAAATGTAAATATCATATAAGAAGTGATTAACAATAAACTGTCAAAGTCTGTTTGACTGACCAAGTGAGAAAGCGAACGTATCACGTATCTATTTAACACTAATTCATATTACTAGAACCACGATAACTCAGTCGGAAACATAAGAGGCTATCGATCCAGGAATCGCCAGTTCGAATCCGATTCGGTGATTCATTTTTTTCGGTTTACGATATATTTAGGTATCTAGAAAGAATGTTGTTAGAAAGATTCATTTGAGAGAGCCTTGACACACGTGCTTGCTAGAACTGACGTGATTTTACCGAGATACAACACAGTGTGCATCTAAATACCATTGATAGACACTAGACTATTCTATTCACTGTTACTCATATACAGTCACGATTATATTGATAATTATAGTTGACGCACAATGGTTCACATTTGATCTTTATTACTGACACATATTGGTTCACATTTGATCTTTATTTTTAACACACATGGGTAAACAGTTGATTGCTATTGCTGACACACATAGTTTAACATTTGATCGTTATTGCTGACACACATGTTTTAACATGTGATCTTTATTGCTGGTAAAGATGGGTTAATATTTGATTGCTATTGCTGACACACATGTGTTAATATTTGATCGTTATTGCTGACACACATGGGTTAATATTTGATCGTTATTGCTGACACACATGTGTTAACATTTGATTGCTATTGCTGACACACATGGGTTAATATTTGATCTTTATTGCTGACACACATGGGTTAACATGTGATCGTTATTGCTGAAACACATGGGTTAACATGTGATCGTTATTGCTGATACACATGACATTTGATCGTTATTGCTGACACACATGTGTTAATATTTGATATTTAATGCGGACACACATGTGTTAACATTTGATTGTTATTGCTGATACACATGGGTTAACATTTGATCGTTATTGCTGACACACATGGGTTAATATTTTATTGTTATTGCTGATTCACGTGAAATATTTGCATTCAATTTATTATTACTTCGATAGTATGTAATGAGAGCCAGGTTTCTAGCAGGCGGACACATTGCAGTTGTGCAGTTTTGAAGTAGGGACACAGTCACTTCCGTTGTTTCAATACATGGCGAAATTGTTACTGGTTTTTAATAATGGAATTTAACATTGAAAGCGAACACCCTAACTATGAAATGTGTGTAGGTTTTCCACTAAAGTGGCCTCGACAGTAGCCTATAATAGGAAATAATGTTATTTGGAAATGTTCAATCATTCGCATGACTTGATAATGTTAATCCTTATGATACTTTAAGCAACACGTCCTTATATTGATATCAAACAACATTCACGGATACTGCAGATAAAGACCAGTCTGCATATTCGTGTAGTTTTATCTTACTCTGCATGTTTCACATCTCGGTTAATAATCTAAAAGAAGACTTTAATAACAGTGCACGAGTTTCTTCACAACCAAGATGTTATCATTCAGCAGGTTAAGGGTCATCACAAAGACAAGTAATGATGTCGTCTGCAGTCTATACTTAACAACATTAGCTCACCTGCTAATGACGTCATCTGTTCTTAATATAGCGACTCGCAGGAACTTAATTAAAACGCTAATGCATTTTCAACTGTACATCAATTTAAACTTGCCTACAGAACGATTTAAAAGATATAAGAATATCAATGTCCTACGAGTTATGGATTAACCATTGTTCTGACAGAATGTGTCGATTCAGTTCTTTAACTTAAGTACAGGTAACCTTGAATCTACAGCACCTCACCCATAGGATTGTCGCAAAGACATAACAGTTTATAACCGTGTAGGGAAAATAAAGGATTGTTTGTATCGACAGTTTTTATATTATTCATCGTTGTGATGCACAATTTCTGAAACCGCTATCATCATCATCATCAATCCATGTCACACAAAAAATGGGTTTAACAAAACATTCACGACTGTCCTAGAGCGCTTTTCTCGAAAGAAATGTTAGTTCGAACCCACGTTGGTTCACACAAGTTGTCTCGGATCTCCGGAAATTTGATTAGTGAGAAAACGTCAGAACTAAATAAATATTTATAGTTCTTGTGCATTATCAGGTAACACGCAGTATGCATACAATCTATGAATTTGATAAAAACGACTGAAATGAAAAAGGGAGATAACTCAATTTTGAAAATGATATTTTGGAATTAATAGAGAAAATGACCAAACAAATAAATGAAAAGGGGATAACTCCAAAAATTAGCTTGCTATAGTTATGTTCTTTCTTTTGTTCGATGTTTTTCGTCGATCGATGTATAACGTGAGTTTTGACTTAGATGTTTTATTCAAATGATCTAGATTGTAGACCCATCAAATGTTGTATTTAATGAATAATAACGAAGAAATAAAGGAAAATAAACGTTGTGATTGGTTCATAGTTATGTTGGCGATCCTACGAGAGGCACTAATAAGGTGAGGTTTTAAAATGAAATGTTCTGCATACAAACCTTTAATTGTTTTCCTTAAGAAATAAATTCCAGTGCAAACAACCCTGTGAACACGTATGAAATATAATATTAAAGAGCAAAATATTAATTATTTATGAAACATGATAAATTTTCAGTTATATATAGTCAATGGAAACTAATACATCCCCCTGGGAGCCTCGTGTAATCTCCAGCCATGTGACGTATTCTCTGTCTTGTTCCACTTTTGCAACTTTGAAGAGAACAAAGCTAATGACCGAACGAATCAAAATCTAAAACGTAAGCAGCCTAGAGTTATGTCTCGTAGTGTGTTGTATTCTTCTAATCACAAGATAGGTGTAAGTGTCACAACTTTGAAGCGAATCTGGCCCAGAGATGTTTGACCAAATGATGCAAAGCGCGACAGACAGAGAAATAATCCCTTAGTTTTTCTCTGCCTAACTGTAACATGCAGGCGACATGAAAACGAAATGTTGTTTTCGCGCCTTGGACCTAAGGATCGGGGAGGAAGCATAACGACTGTTGCGTCGCTGTAACGACCAACATGTCGGTATTTTTGGTAGTACAATCAAGTTAAACCCGTGAAATAACTTAATTAATGTTTAAGTCGGAGAATATTTCAACATATGGCAACACAGCTATACGTATATTCCAACATATGGCATCACAGCGATACATTGCATATTATTCTATATGAGTAAAATGAACTATTTAAAACTTTTAAATTGAATGCTGATTACAGCATCTTTTTAAAGTCGAATCAAATTCTATTGAAGGCCATTTGGTGGGATAGCAACTTAAACTATGTCGCATTGTGCCCTAGTTTTCGGTTAACTAAAATACCAGAGTTTTGTCCTATTGACGTCATTGCTTTCTAAAAATAGAATTAGGCCAATTGTCTTAATTGGAAAAGCTTTCCATTTAACAAGGTTTTTGTTTGCAAATTGGTGAGCGTTAAATTAAACGTTCAACCAGATTATGAAAATTAAGAATGATGAGATTAAAAAAGAAAACGAGTGTAAAAGAGAGAAGTACATGTGAGCGTCCCGCGAGAAAACCAACACTATCGATTCTGCGTAATGTATCGACACAGATCAGCATGCGGAGTCCGCACATGCTGATCTTGGCCGACATATTCCGCCTCAGGGGAATAGAGGTATAGAGTAATGCTTCCTGAAACATAAAATCCACAGGAAGCGAAACGTGTATGTTCGGGTTAGCCTGCGTGACATGCATAGGCGGATCAGGGTCGATACATTACGCAGAGTCCAAATTGTTGGTTTTCTCGAGAGACGGCTCATATATTTCCATTGGTTTCACTGTTCTTTTAAAATTGTAAGACTTGTACTCGGTGCCAAAAGAAACTAAAACAATGACGTTTACAACATGGAGTTCTTTACTCCCAGCTGATAAAGCATTTCATTACAGTATGAGATTACACAAACCTGCCTGTCTCTCATTATTTGCATACGTAAGAAGGCAAAGCATCTGATTGATTAGTTCTTGAAAACCTGATGGCTCAGCAAAAAATGTGCTGGACACGCGACTGTTTCCATATGTCAAACATGTCATGCAAAAAGGGGCATTGTTTACACAATACAAAAAGAACATCTATATGAGAAAAAATATGTCAATACTTCTGTACGTTCGTCGGTAAATTCTCATATATCAAGATGGTTATTTTTAGAAGAAACATAATATGTTTTCCTGATGACAGTGTGTCAGTAATACTGATAAAGAATGTTTGGATACAATTAGTATGCCAGAAACATTCTCTCTGCACATCATCTCAAAACAGTGAACTTTAAGGAGAGTTATTTAAAAATCCTTAAAGAAGTGAAGAGATATGAAGCGGACATGAATTTAAGTAATATGACATTTGACCCCTTATTAGAGCTGATCTTGCATAACCGTTTCAATATGGTGAACATTTGGAGTTATTTCAAAATCACTCTCAAGTTATTTAAGCGAACAACGTTGGTGAGCTTTGACCTATAAGTGAGACCATGACCTTAACCGAGGCTGGCTAATAAAACACGTGCAGAGACACATTGTCTGTATATGGTAAACAATTGTGGCAAGTAGCTCCAACATCCTTAAATGGGTTCAGGAGATATGGAGCGGTAATGACATATATTCATAATATGCCCTTTGACCTCTTATTGTGACTTTGGCCTTGCACCATGCTGGTTGTTAAGTGCTCTGAATCTAGTTTTGTTTTCAAACACATCACGACATTTATACTAGTTACTAGTACTACTGGTCCATTTATCCTGGCACAGCCAGCCAGGCGTTAACGACATTTATACCACTAGTTACTAGTACTACTGATCCATTTATCCTGGCACAGCCAGCCAGGCGTTAACGACATTTATACCAATAGTTACTAGTACTACTGGTCCATTTATCCTGGCACAGCCAGCCAGGCGTTATTGAAATTTATACCACTAGTTACTAGTACTACTGGTCCATTTATCCTGGCACAGCCAGCCAGGCGTTATTGAAATTTATACTACTAGTTACTAGTACTACTGGTCCATTTATCCTGGCACAGCCAGTCAGGCGTTAACGACATTTATACTACTAGTTACTAGTACTACTGGTCCATTTATCCTGGCACAGCCAGCCTGGCGTTATCGACATTTATACTACTAGTTACTAATACTACTGGTCCAGTTATCCTGACACAGCCAGTCAGACGTTAACGACATTTATACCACTAGTTACTAGTAGTACTGGTCCAGTTATCCTGACACAGCCAGTCAGGCGTTATGCTAACCCGGCAATCCTGAGCGCTAATGAGGGCAGCAATTACTAGCATTTTGAAGCATGTTGTATGACCCGGCCAGGGATCGAGCCCGCACCGAGGCGGCGCTCTACAACTACACTCCCGATGTGGTTGACTTGCTCTGCAACTATAGTGTTACCTCTAATTGCGACCGTAGACCAAGGGAGGTTTAACATCGTCTCAATGCGGTGAAATGTGTCGAGTAGTTTAATATTTATGGAGCTGACACGAAATTTAGCCATATGACCTATGACATCTAGTTGCTACATTGACCTTTATCGACGACTCACTATGATGAATGTTTGTGGTAAGTAATTCCAAGATCCTTTAAGTGGTTCAACAGTTGTGGTTTGAACACAACATACAGTCACATGACCGCAGACTTGACCGAAGGCAAACAAATGCAATATAACATGTTTTGGCGAACAATGTTTTCCTGTGAAAATAAAACATAAAACTGTAGTTCTCATAAAATGCCCAACGCGGCTTTAACGTATAATATTAATCCTTAACTCTGACAACTATATATGTTTAGAGTACTTTCGAATAGAATGATATTACAAAAAAGCAACACTTTCCCGCACACAATTTTAAATTCCTGATCAAAATAACAAATCAAACTTTCTGGCATTAACATTTTTCGTTCAATTATGTTCGAGAAGACGACCGAGAAAATCATGTTTTGTTTCATATCGGGTATTCAAAGTCCCTCGTAGGTCTGTTAACAAACATGCCTTGTTGCTTTCGAAGTTTCCTAATATTAATTGCGTTAGAAAGATACTATTCGAAAAACACTTGGCATGGACGATTTGGTTTCATTCAAAATACTATGACAAAGACAATGAAAACTATGTTATTGAAGGTAATTAGGCCACCGACCCATAGTACAAAGCATTATAATTAACAAATAGTATAGAGAGCTGAGAATGATGTCCTTATCATGTTTTCATTAACATATAGATGAAATATGAAAGGCTTTTTTTAATAACATCTGACATTTGATTACTATGTTTTGTAACGGTTTTGGGTAAGGAGTGCCTCTTAAAATAGAAATATGGTTCAGTTGGTTTTCCGTTTGATTATATTGTATTGTACGGGGGCTTGTATGAAATTTTCAGTTATTTACAAGAAATAAGATAATAACCTAAAAAGTTGCCGATGTTAATTATCTGAATTTACAGGGTTTTGATATTGATGACTTTATAACGATGATTTATTAACCCTTTCCCTCATATAGACGCTTTCTGACGCCTCTGCAGCAGACGGTTTTTTGAAAACAAAGTGACAAAAGAAGAAATTGCACACAATGTGCAATTTCTCCTTTTGCCACAATGTTTTCAACTTTCAGTCATAGGTTATCCATGCAATTATAGAGATTTTCTATATTTTGACAAAATATGTTCTGCTGCAGAATTGTCGTATGAGAGAAAGGGTTAAAGCACGTTTCGTAATTGATCGTTGACATTCGGTGATTTTTATCTTTCAATAGCTGACATTCGAAAAACTGAATGCTACTTTTATCATTAAATGCAATTAATTCTTTCCGATGATTGAAACAGGGTAATCAATCAATTTTCTTATTAATAAGGTAATTAGTTTGCACAAAGATTAGAGTGGAACTGTCTTAATATCCACATAATCTGAAAAAAGATGAGTTACGAAAACCCGTTATCTTCAGGTAAACGCAACTAGATCCTGTAAGGTTTACCTAATTTACAATGTGTAGGGTTTGTGATTTTAGGCAAGGAATAGTTTCAAATGTTACATTCCTTACCCAAAGTAGAGTTAATCCTATCATTTTTTTAGTTTCACGATGGCGATATTGGCTTGCGCTAATCCTTTTACACGTACACACGCATATTGACGCCTCTACATTTTATAACAGACTACTTTTGATGAAGCATAATTAGTCCGTGGGCCAGACCAGAATTTGGTACCACCTGAGGTGGCAAATTCTAGTATGGGTTTTTGAAAGGGACTATACCTCTAGGTAAAATTTCAACGTGATAGCTTTTCGCTAGTGGTAGCTTAATCACAGTTATCATCCTTCAAAGATGATAACCCTTCTTCCAGATTATGAAAAAACGTGTTTCTTGCCACTTGCCCCTAGTCAGCAAAATTCACTCCAATGACAACTTAAATGGTGGTAGAAATATGCATAGCAATGTTACTCAATCATTCTTGAGGCAAAAATAGTCAATAAATGTGATAATTGTCCTAGAAAAGGTATTTTCGAGTGAAATTTGACAAGAAAATAGGACTGTTTTGAAATTCTGAACATGCATTATCTCTTGTCACTTCATCCTACTTTCATTTATTTTGACATATGATACACTATTTTAACCATGAATTACCCTTCTATTGGATGAAATAAACTAGAAGTATGTTTTGTTATCCATATTCAACCCAATGAGACTTTCTTGATCCCTACCCCCTTATTCAGTATTTTTTGGGAAAAAACAATATGTGGCGTTTATCACCATACATCTGGATTTTTTGTTGGTATTTGTACTTCATTGGAGGCATATATTAGTCCTCCTATGCATTGTTTAGTAAATGGGCTATACATTTGCACAATGGGGGAAATTTAAAGCAAACTTCCTAAAATAATATTTAAAATATAGTACTTTTTGAAACTCTTAAGAAGTAGTATCTTTTTCTTCAAACATTGACCAATACCCCTACCCTTAATTTCCCCCAATTTTCAGAATATAACCATTGATTGGGATTAAATGCCGTTTTTAACAATTTCTCAGTTATATCACGGCGGCCAGTTCACCTACTCATGTGATTTCTAGCTTTCTCACACCAATTCTCCACACAACAATCTACCCAAGCAACTGGCTACTTTTCAACATAGACTAAGTCCATTGGTGAAAGATGAATGACGCATGTCGCATTGACCGCAAACGTCAGAAAGAGTGTTGGCCGAGCCGGGATTCAAACTCACAACCCCTGGAATGACGGCCCGCATCGCTACCGGCTGAGCTATCGGGGCTCGGCCTACCTATGACATATCTTCATTGACATTGATAACATCAAACATACATTCACAAATATCACTTTATTTTGATGTTGTTAACAATATATATAGATTAAGTACAAATGCTATTGAGTCATCATTATATCCATCATCATCTCATCTTTCTCCTTTTTACCACACATTATCCAAAATCGTACTTGTCATTATGATCACTAAATTAACAACTAATACCAAGGGTATTATGACTTTTTATTCATCATCATTATCCTGGTCATCCACAGTGTCATCATAGCTGAACAGTTCCACAGCAGCTTCTTCATCATCACTTTCCCTCCGATTGCTGCCGGGGAAAAAGGATCCACTACGCTAACGTTTTACATTAATTACCGCGATTTCTCCATCAATGCCTTAAACGTCTATTAGACATTTACAGACCAATCTACCAGAAATGTATCGGCTGAAACATCCTACATTGGTTGAGCAGTTCGAATTTGCGTGGTACGGCATTGGTTCATCACTAGGACATTTAAGACGGGGTGCTTAGAGTTTGAGTTGTTTCGGAAGAGACGCTGAAGCGGAAAGGTCAAGAGATAAGTTGACATGTTTATAGGGTTGTTTCGCAGGTGACAATATCTTAACTGAGACTGTACAGTGTGGACGATATATATTATGTTCCTCATGCTACCTGGCCTCTGTTGATCTATTGCGAAGTATCAACTCTATGGTCTCAGCTTAAACTGGTATGTGGTTTCAACTGTCTGTAACGGTGTTGAACCTATATATTTAGTGTATGGGAATCTGGAACGGTGTAAAACCTAACTGTCCAGCGTATATGCTCTGAAATCCAACAAACCATCTGTTTGGAACCGTCTCTTCCAAACCAACTCAAACTCTGAGCACCCTTGTGAAATATGCTAATGCTGCTCAACCGATGTAGGATGTTTCAGCTGATACTTCTCTCGTAAAGTTGTCTGTATATGTCTTATAGACGTTGAAGGCATCAATAGAAAAATAATCACAGTATTTAGTGTAAAACGATAGCGTAGCGGCTCCTCTATTTGAGATCAAGGTACTCTGTTTCCTTTTTCTCAGCATACTCTCTTAGCTCCGAACCTTCCGGCCCAAGGGTTTACCAGGATCTATCCACTTTGCGAAGTCCATAGCTATATACCGATCCTTGTGTTTGTTGTAGTCTGCAAATTGACTTTAAGGGGCATTTTTTCAAAAGGTACTTTCGTAACAAAACACAATAGCTTGTCACATCGCCTATGATGCCTGGTCAACAAAAACTGCTTGTAATACTGTCAGTGGTTTTCTTTAAAGACCGATGCCCTCCATTTTGGAACAACAATGTGTTTCATCGTTGTAGTGATTAACCCTGTTTTTGCTCAAACACGCTATACAGAAAATCCCTTTTAACTATATAGGTGTATTTATTTCCGACCCTTGGTCGCAAAATCTTTGTTGTTCCAGAGTTTTGACAACATATCATCTTCCTTCTGGGGCAGCTTGAGCTTATCAACATTGATTTCTTGACTATCTCGCAGTTTTGAAACGTTCAATGGCCGAAGAGGCTTCTCTTGCTTTTTAGTTTGGGCCCTAGATAAAACGGCTCCAGCCAAACAGTCTTGTACAATACTGGACTTCGTCGTAAGTAGCTTCCATGACTTATCCGGGCTATCTACAACACCAGGGATATTTCCAATCACCAGCTGCCTTTAGAGCCATAACTTCTATGTCGCCTCTATTGTATCAATGAATACTCTTTCAGCTTAGACGACCTTTGCCTCCCCATCTATATAGTGATCACCAAATACGACTTATCTAACAGCTGATCACCTTGAACAAGATTTCGTCTATAATTGCGGCCAGTTTACAGCCCGTATCTCTCAAAACATTCACCTGTTTATCAACTAAAATTCATGTTCTATCCTAAGGTTGAGTGAACCTTCCATATGTTCTATTGTGCACAAGCCTGACAAGCTTCAACGTTCCGTTGTTCTGTTTGAATGGCGGTCGGTCATAGGGCATGGCCACAAATGTAGCTGAAAACTTCTTATCACCTTTCAGCTTCAAGCGCCGATTGAGTTTATTTCCAGGGGACATTCCTTGCTAACTGACTTTCGCTATTACAAACGAAACAACATAGTGTCTGTTTGTGAGTGTTTGAGTCGGCCTTAACCTTGTGTGTCCTAGAAGCGGGCATGCTGCTTCCACAGGCCTCTACAAACCGCTCAGCTAGTGTCGTAACTTCTTCCCTTGATTTTAGCACAATCTCTATCAAAAACAAGGGTCGAGGACCGGTAGCTCAGTCGGTAGCGAAGCAGGCTGTCAGTTGTTGGGTTTGAGTTCGAATCCCGGCTCGGCCAACTGTCTTTCCGACGTTTAACAAAAGTCAATGTGTCATTTGTCTTCCAACAATGGGCTTAGTCTATGTGGAACTGTAGGTGAACAGGTAGCTGTGATATGACTTAGAAATTGTTAAAATCGGCGTTGAACCCCAATCAATCAATGTTCTCGCAAAAATAAATATTTCCAACCATCGTATGTCTGATCAGATTCAGCTCTGAAATTATCTTGTCATTCTTGCAATAAACTGAAAAAAACAGTTTCGACATTGTTCGGCCTGCTGGTTCGGAATTTGTGCCTAAACCCTTCTTCGGTAAACAGATTGTTTCAGCACTGCTATCTTTGAAGCCTTATAGTCATAAGCTACATCTAGCGACATGCTGGTGTATACTTCCAGCCCCTGGCTTGTTTAAAGTAAGCTCAAACTTATAGCCCTTGTCGCTTGGTCCCTTGACTACATTGTAGTTGCGAAATGCTCAAACTGCTCTATATAACTATCCATGTCGTCTTTTCCTTCCTCAAACTTTAGTTGCTTTGGCATAGGACACGATAAACTTATATGCTCCAAAATTGATTTTGAATGGCCCCCATCTCTGACCTAAGAATCAATATTTCCAAATCACGAGCCCTAGTTCCAAGTGCAAATGCACGTCCTTTATTCGCTTCGTCGATCTCGGACATGTACAGTCTTGTCTGTGTTGCATCAATTATATTATTTTCCCAATTGTATTGAAACAAATATTATGGTTCATAATAATTTGTAGTTTCTTCATGAACTTGTCCAAATTATTCAATGTAAATGTTGGTCATCTGTCCGGCTCTCCAGGGGGAACTGCATAATGTATGTTATTATATTATTTGTATTTAGTATTTAATATAGATATCATTAAATATTGTCATATTCTTTAAGTTTTATATTGATAAAACAATTGTTTTTAAATAATAGTTATAAGATATAAAGATATTATCAATATCTGCCACTGAGCCAATATGCTGATATGAATCACACAAGGCTGTACTGTACCTTCAAACTTTTTAAATAAGATGAGGGGGCCTAATGTATCTGCCATTATGACATTAAGGATGTAGCCACTTTAAAGTTCAATGCATAAGAGGGGTGATATTTGCCTCCAAAGAAGTAGAAAATACCTAAAATGTCCAAGTTTATAGAGATAAATGGGGTATAAATGTTCTTTTCATTAAAGTTTCAAATTAGAGGGTAGGGGTCAGGAAAGTGTTATTGAGTTGAATATGGATAACAAACCATACTTCTTGCTTAATTCATGGAATAGCATGGTAATTGAGGATTAAAATGAGGTATCATGTGTCCAAATAAACAAAGGTTACCATAATGATAAAGTGACAAAGTGATAAAATGCGTGTTCAGAATTTCTAAACAAACCTGTTTGGGACATTTTTTTCACCCAAAAATGCCATTTCGAAGGAAATCTGCCATTGTGTCATTAAAGATGTAGCCACTTTAGCGTTCAATGCATAAGAGGAGTGATATCTGCCTCCAAGGAAGTAAACAATACGTTTAACGTTCAATTCTATAGAGATAAATGGCGTATATGGTTTTTCTTATTTCTTTTAAATTAGGGGGTAGGGGTCAGGAAAGTGTTTTTGAATTGAATATGGATAACAAAACATACTTCTTGCTTATTTCATGGAATGGCATGGTAATTTATGATTAGAATGATGTATCATTTGTCCAAATAAGGTTTCTTTACCTGGATAAAGGGTTGTTGTATTTGAAGGATGATAACTGCTAAGGATAATATCATATTGAAATATTATCTAGAGGTATAGTCCTTTTCAAGAAAAGAAACTAGAATTTGCCACCTTGAGTGGTAGGCCATAAGCCAAAATCCTGGCCTTGGCCCATGGACTATAATGATCATCGTGTTTATTAATAACTTCAAAGAAAACTACCTACATTTGGTTTTTCCATCCTTAAAAACCCATCAGTTATGTAGCATCCTGCATTCTCTTGTGTGATTATCAACCCAACCTTCACAGGAGCATTACAAACTAGGCAGTGGTTATAATGGAATCTGGTCTGAAGTTTGATGACATATAGTTGTCTAGTCAAATACCCATGGGCATACTAAAAGCAATCTATTTTTACCTCAATGGTAAAGATAATCATTCATATGTGACAAACATCTCTTGTGTATATCCATATGCAACCGCCTGTCTGACAAAAACAACACAACTACGAATACCAACACAACCGTCCCACCAGGACGTCCAGTACTTTGACCCACCAGGACGTCCAGTACTTTGACCCACCCGTATTTGATCACTTATTCTGTTTGGCGTGAAGCTTTTATTCGGCGGAACTGCCCGTGTTCTTAGGAATGTAGTAACTTCGAAGAAACGTTTATTAATGATTGAGTAGTTTATAAGCTTTGGAACGGATGTCAGTCGACAACTGTCCCAACAATGGTAGTAGTGGCTTGCTTGTTTGGCGCTTAGTATAGC
>JAUELF010192680.1:0-14384 GCA_031471495.1 Clinocardium nuttallii | reverse complement strand
TATTTTACAATGGCCCACCTTTTTCAGACTCAGTGGGCCTTGGGCCCAATGTTTTCAAAATCTTGGCAGATCTCTGCCTAAGTCAATTACTCAAATATACCTTATGAAAACGTATGGATAAATTCTGTAATTCTACTACATTTTTTACCTGACCCTGAGCCTCGGTCTGGTTCCCATTTTAATATGGATGAAAAAGATTGATTGATTGATTGGGGTTTAATGCCGTTTTTAACAATTTCTCAGTCATATCACGACGGCCAGTTCACCTACTCATGTGTTTCCTGGTTTTCTCACACCTGAGTACTCCACATAACAATCTCCCCCAGCAACTGGCCGCTTTTCCACATAGACTTAGCCCATTGGTGGAAGACGAATGACCCATGTCGCATTGACTTTTGTCAAACGTTGGACAGAAAGTTGGCCGAGCCGGGATTCAAACTCACAACCCCTGGATTGACAGCCTGCGTCGTTACCGACTGAGCTACCGGGGCTCGGCGAATAAGGAGAGAAACTTTCTTACTGGCTATCATTTCTCTTCTTTCTTTGTTGAGGTGCATTATTCACCCAGCGTGTCTCATCTATCTTGGTCCTGGAAACAATTCACAAATGATTAACCTTGTCCCACATACAACAAAGGTTCAAGGAATATTAACGCACAATTATTTTCAAATCAGTCCAGTACTTTTGGACAAGAGGATTTTTGAAGCTTTCACTTTATAGACATATAAGGAAAAAAAGCTCTGTCTCCTGACTGCCATGTTTTTTAATGGATCGGAATAAGGTTCACATAAGGAACATTTGTGCAGAATTATTCATCAAATCTGGCAAGTCAATTTATAAATGAAGATTTTTGAAGATTTTTTAAGATTTCAATATATGTTTTCACACAAATTGGAATAATTTGTTATTAAAGTTATTTTTAAATCAGGCCAGTACTTTTTTATTGTTTAAGTTTTTACTCTATACATTTCAAGAAAAATAAGCTGCGCCCCTAGTGGCCATGTTTATCAACAGAAATAATTTTTATAAAGTTTTAGTATTTTTCCTCTTTTCTGATGCAACAGCAACTTAAGTTCTACATCAAATTAATTTCTTTGAACAACTTTGACAGAGGACAACCCAAGAATCGTTCCTACCAAGTAAAGTAAAAATCCAAAAAGCCATTTAGGAGAAGATAATTATGTCATTTAAAGAAAAAATTGAGGTCTAAAAAGAAATAATGCATAGTTAAATTTAAACTTATTTATTTTACATCGATTGGGAAACAAGCTGTCAGCTTATATTAATCACACTCGATGTCTGCTTCCTGGAGATATATTAATCACACTCGATGTCTGCTTCCTGGAGATTTATTAATCACACTCGATGTCTGCTTCCTGGAGATATATTAATCACACTCGATGTCTGCTTCCTGGAGATTTAAGCAGTGCTCATGCCATTTGTGTGGGAAAATCTCAAGATTCAAGTCAGAACACGCTCAACACGGAACTCAAACCCTGGACGTTTGGTACCAGAGGTTGGTGCTGCACAGCTGTCTTCAACTTGTTAACTAGTTAAGGCCTTGAGAGGGATATTGCAGGGAAAAGACCTGTTTAATCTACCTATTGACCACTGTTGTAGTAGACATCTATGCCATCTTTCTTACATGGCATTTCTAAACTTGAGATATGGTGCGATTTTCATGACCTTAAATCTGAGACATTTCCTTTGAGTACCAACAGCATAGCTCTGACTGAGTAAACAGGGAGATATTATCGAGGAAATTAGGTTTCTTATCCTCTAGCCAACTGTTTGGTAGTCATTAACCCTATCCCACATACAACAAATCTGCAACAGACGACTTTGAAAGCATTGTGACAAAAACCTGAAAAATCTCGATAAAATATAGCCAAATTGTTAAATAAAGTTGAAAACATTGTGGCCAAAGGAGAAATTGCTCGTCATAAGCAATTCCACCTTAAGCCACAGTGTTTTCAAAAGTTGTCTGCTGCTATTGCGTCAAAATGCTTCTATAAGTGGGAAAGTGTTAAGCCCCCTTTTTTTGCTGAAAAGCCAATTTATAAACAGGTCAGATTACTTACCTTGCATATGGCAGTTTTCCAACATCTTTAATGGTCATAATCATTTGAATTGAAAACTTCAGAACCTTTACCGCCTCTGCATGGGTGATGTCCAGAAAACTTTGACCATTGATGTCCAAAATTTGGTCACCAACCTAAATCAATCAATAATATATATTTAACAACACTCCTGGATCCAACCACTGAGTTCTAGATAAGGAGGGGTATACAGCTATTCTTTTAACCCTTTCCCTCATATAGACGCTTTCTGATGCCTCTGCAGCAGACAGCTTTTTGGAAACATAGTGACAAAAGAAGAAATTGCTCAAAACAAGCAATTTCTCATTTTTACACAATGTTTTCCACTTAAGTTATCCATGACAAAATATGTTCAAAGTCGTCTGCTGCGGAATTGTCGTATGAGGGAAAGGGTAAAATAAAGTCAACATAAATTCAGTTGCAAAACATCCTGTATTTATGATTCACTCGTTTTGGAATTCTGTGAAGTTTGTATTTAAATCTGTCTGTCATTAAAAGATGTAATATATATGCTAATTAAGTAAATAGCAAGTCCTCATCATGTCCATCGTCTATAAGGTTGCTAGGCTGATAGTCTCTTTCCTCTTTTAATTTTTTAAACTCTTGTTTAATTCTCTCTTCTTCTTTGCGAATCTTTTTCTTCTTTTCCTGTATCTTTTTTAATCTGATAATAAAGAAATTCAGAGTCAACATTTTTAACGGTCACATTATAGCATGATAACCCTTATCATGCTAAATATTACATTAATCCTTTCCCTTATTATAATAAATCTGCACCAAATGACTTGGGGGGAAAAATGTTAAAATCTCTAACCAAGAGTCATGTCTAGAAAACTTTCAAACTGATCTCTGAAAGAGGTCATTTGAAACACACTAGGACCAAGTTCTGATGCCTCATTTGAAATGGGCCATTTATAGTCTTCACAACTGCAGGAACAGTATGTGAAAAGTATTTTTTTTTCAATTTGAAATAGGAAACATTTATACACTGATTTGAGTATATTTGTGATCATAAGCTTGATACTGAGCTTGTCTTTCAATCATTAATTTCACAAGGAAAGCAGGAAAGAGGAACTTTATAGCTCTTCATCTACAGTTGCATAATCACTAAATTCTCAAACGTCTTTATTGTAGTTGGATCTAAAACACACTTTCATTAAATTTCGATTTTTTTGTTATTGAATATTCCAATAAAATTGTGGCATTCACAACAAATAGTACATGACAGATGGATTGAGATGCCATCCCATAAGCTCATCTGGCCTTTGGCCAGTAGAAACAGTTTAATGCATATAGGTATTTGAGATGGCTAAAAATATACAAGGCCGACAGATGATCTGATCCAAATTACTTTCAATGTACATGTATACACAAATGATGAAATTCCTTAGACAAAATGATGTTTAGATGCTTCCAAATCTGCAGCAAATGACAATAGAAAAATATAGTCTGAAAAGCTCCTTGTCTGCAAGGTTTTCAAGTTTCTATTAGAATACTATTCTTAATTGACTATGTTTTTTCAAATTTTTTGTTTAAAAATGCATAATTAAGTTATGACCAAATACAAAAGCACTTGCACTATCTTTCTTTCTGAAGGAATAAAACATCATTTTTCTAAAACAAATGTAACAGCTGCATGAGTCATTTAAATTTGTTCGTTGAATACCACAGGTTAATGATCCTGCACCCTTATATGTCTACTGGCGATGTAATGCCCTTGTCGACTTAAGGCCTGCAATATGTTGTAACATATCCCTTTTCGGCATACAATAAATGAAATAGCTCCTCCTCCCGACTTGACATTGTTTCCTGGAACAGCCCTTATTGAAATAAGTTAAAAATATTGTGGCAAAATATGAAATTGCTCATAAGTAGGCCCTTTTTTCCCCACAATCTTTTCAAATGTGCTGCATATATGTCAAATTGCCCCTGCAAGTGGGGAGAATTAATAGTTAATATTCATAAGGAATATTGAGCTTGATTGGGCCATGCTGCATATATTTTTCCTCAAAGGTTACAATGACGATTCATATAAACTAGATGCCCATAGGCAACATGTAAAGCCTGCTCCAAAGGGTTGACCTGATAGCAGTTAATAATGAGCCTAGTTAATTATGCATCAATATGCATCTACAAGTGGGAATGGGTTAAAAGAGAACATTCTCCTTTATTGCAAAATTTGTTTTCACTTCTGCCATCATCACCTCATCATGGTGAACATAATTGTGTGCCCAGTAACTTGGGCATCCTATGATGCATGGTTTCTCATTTTGACCTCTAAGTTTGAACTTGACTTTTAAGGTGCAGGTTGGGTCTTGTGTGTGACACTGCACCTTATCATGGTGACTTGTGTGCCCAGTAACTTGGGAAGTTGTTGGCCAGACAAGGTACATTTCTATCCAACATTGCTCATTTTATCTTTGACCTATAAGTGTGACCTTGAAATTTGAGGTAGAGGACTGGATTTTGTGCGCAACACTTCACCACATCATGGTGATCATGTATGCCCAGTAACTTGAGAATCCTAAGATGCATTGTTGAGATGTGGGTCAGACAAGGTACAGTCCTATCAAACGTACTCATATTGATTTTTGACCTCTAAGTGTGACTCTGACATTTCACTTCATGGTGAACATGTATGCCCATTAATCCTATGATGCATGGTCTGGACAGACTCACACATGTCCATACACCAAACCGCCATTGTGACAGCTATGTCGAGCTCACCGCAAGCGAGCTCAACAAAAACAACATGTTTTTCCAACAGTCAAAAACAATTCTCATATAGTACCTTGAAGAAAGTTTGAATTATTGGTTAAGTCCTAAAACTATAACAAACAAACTACCTGAAAAACTCTTCCCTCTCTCTCTCGTCTAATTCAGTTGTAATATAAGATAAAGTGTTCTCTATTCTTGGAATGATTACTGAAAAAAATAAAAGATTACGCTTTCAAAAATCATTATTAAATCTTAACAGGAAGTTTAGCCCTTTCCAACATCACAATTGTCTTAATGTTTAAAAATGTTTTAGCTGCAGATATGTTAAAATGAATCTGCATGTTGGACAGAGTATAGGTTTTTATATCGAATGCCACATTCTACGTATAAAAACTTATACAATTACAAAACTTAGGTACTTATATACTTTACAAGATCTAACAAATTTAACAGAAATGTTGTGTATAATAAACAAATCCATTAATGTTCTGTGAAATCAGTTGGTCAGACTATTTAAAATAAAAATTAACAAACAAGTCTGTGCGTCAGAATGACTATATTTTGGGGTTCTTTTCCGTTACGGTTTTGAGAGTACATCTCAAGATAAAAGTCCAAAGATAACAGTGAAAGCATGATGGACAGATAGAGAAGTGAACTGAATGTATCTTACTGAAAGCATGATTGACAGATAGAGAAGTGAACTGAATGTATCTTACTGCCAAGGCTGGCAACATATAAATTTTAACCCTTTCCCTCATACAACAATTCTGTAGCGGACGAATTTGAACATATTTTGTCAAAAAAAAGAAAATCTTTATAATTGAATGGATAACCTATAACTAAAAGTGGAAATCATTGTGGAAAAAGGAGCAATTTCTTCTTTTGTCACTATGTTTTCAAAAAGCCTTCCACTGCAGACGTCAGAAAAATATGAGGGAAAGGATTAAGGCCAGATGGACCTTTCATTGTCTGAATCTTGTCAAAGATCAATTTAAAATTAAAATCTACGGTTCATGTTTTTATTATAGGCATGCAACACAAAACATATCCAACCTTAAAGTTGATTAGTTTTTTAACATAATCAAATGTAATCATTACAGAATCAAAAGGAGTACAACGCTCTTTTGTAACAATATTAGTCCTACGCTGCAAATGTGTCTGCATGTTGGAAAGCGAAAGCAGACAACTTTGTAATCATCTATGCAAATATGTGAAAAACCTCTATAAATGAAAATATAACAATTTTAAAAATAGTGTTTAAAGCATCGTGGCAAAATGAGAATTGCTCAATATGAGCAATTTCTTTCTTATGCCATAATATTTCCAGAGGGCATCAGAAAGCGTATGTATGTGGAAAATGGTTAATTAAATGAGAACATACCATGTTCAATAGCATTGACTCTTCTATTAGTAACTTTTATAACTTCATCCAATGTGACAAAAGAAGTCTGAAGTGAAGCAAGCTGGACCAATAGTTCAACAGCTTTTGCGTAATTTTTCTTCAACCTGTCTATCTGTTGACCGCCCCGAGACAGACCAGTCAGTTCATAACCTGTAAACAAAATTATAAATTTTTTTAGAAAAGAGATCTTGGTGACGGGCTCTTTTCATGTTCATAGCCCTTTCCCATAATTCTGCAGCAAATGACTTAAAACTAATATTGGCAAAAATATTGAAAATTTCTATTAATAAAAGTACATCTATAATTATTAAATTGTGTTGAAAGCATTGTGGCAAAAGTCAACTGCTTCTGATTCATCTGGGAAAGGGTTAAAAGTCCAATCTGAGCTGTATGTTGTAGGTACTCAAATGAATGGCCAAATTATGTTTTTGGTTTGGTAATCCATTTAACAACTCAACTTGATCTAGGTCTCTAGGTATTAGAGAGATATATCACAATTAAAATAATTTGATACATGTATGACATTGTATACATGATTCATATTCATGTCTAATTTTGATTGTTTCCTTTTCATTATCTCTTAACCTAGAATAAATTTGTTGCATTTTTGATATATTGTAATGAAAGGCTGGAGAAATTAGACCTTTCTTTGTGCTTTTATGACTGGTGAACCATGCAATCTAATCTAAACGGTCATTGTTTGTCAAAATGTTCTTGAATTTTACTGGAGCAAAATTCATACAGGCTTTCTTTTATAGTCTCACTCAGAATTAAAACAAATTTCAATACAGAATTTAAAGTAATGAAAAGTTATTGTAATGTTAGTTCATGTTACAGAATAAATGATAAGCAAATAAGACGACAATGAAATAGGTTTTATAAGCAGAGTATATACATAGTTTATACTGTTACATGGTATTAAGGTTAGATTTTATAAAAATAAGATATGATTATCTCTTTTTATCATAAAATAAAAGCTTCTTCTTAAACAGTTTCAATTAATTCCTGGAGATTTTTATTTTAATTATTTTAAAATCAACTGAATGAAAGTAAATAACTTACTATCAACTCCATCCACATAATGTTCAAAGACTGGCAACAATACACCTGAAAGTTACAAAACCAACATATATCTATACATAACAAGAGGGCACCATCAGCCATGGATAACAGCTTATGACACAATTTAACTAAAAATTTTAAGTTTATAAATTGACTTGAATAGTTTCAACCCTTTCCTACATACAATAAATCTGCAGCAGACAACATTGAAGACATGTTTTCAAAAATATGGACACTCTCTACAAATGAAATCCATTGTTCATAACGAGCAATTTCCCATGCCACTAAGTTTTCAAACTTTGTCTGTTGCAGAGGCGTCAGAAAGTGTTTATACTATAACTAGTATACATGCATGGGGAAGGGTCAATACATAACAAGAGTGCCAAGATGGCCCTAAATCGATCACCGAGTGATTAGTAAATTAGTAGCAAATATTTAACTGCAAATATCTGGGAATTTGTTTATCAGTTAAAGAAATAGCTTTTCAGTAAAGGCCATTTGTATCTTGAAATCTAACAACAACTTTAATAAGAATGAAAATTTCAATTTTTGTCATTTTGCCCCTTTTCTGATGCCGCTTGACTGCCATGTTTTCTGACCAATCAGTATCGTTTGAACAAATTCTGTAGGGAGTCGCACAAGGAACATTTCTACTAAATTAAATCTGAATCTGACGAGCAGATTCGGAGGAGAAGATTTTTAAAGTTTGGACATTTTGCCACCTTTTTGATGCCGCAGCAACCAAAGTTCTAAATGGAATTAAAATCTTTGAACAATTTTGAAAGAGGCCCACAAGAGGAGCATTCCTGTGATGTTTCAAGGAAATTATTCTAACGGTTTGGGAGGAGATGACGGACAGAAAGTGATCAGAATAGATCACCTTGAGCAGATCTAAAAAGAGCATTCCCATGCATGGATAAGACCCTAAGACATGACTCAAGTTAATAAATTTACTTGAATAGTTTCAATTGCTTATGAAATCATTTGAAAAGTTTGATATTTGAAACCTTGTTAATAACTATTACATGTATTGCAAATAAAATATTACTGGTAACAAACTTAAACCTTTCCCTTATATGGACGCTTTCTGACACCTCTGCAGCGAAAGGCTTTTTGAAAACATAGTGACAAAAGAATAAATTGCTCAAAACGAGCAATTTCTCCTTTTGTCACAATGTTTTCCACTTTTAGTCATATAGGTTATGCATTCAATTATACTTTTATAGAGCTTTTCTAGTATATTTTGACAAAATATGTCTTCCGCTGCATAATTTTTGTATGACTATGAGGGAAAGGGCTAACCTGGCCAGAGACCAAATCACTGATGATGATACAAAACAGCTCTATGTAAACTTCATAATATGATTGTCTTATTACTTCAGATAAACAAGGTAAATACTGAGAAAAAAGGTATGCTGAATTTTAATCTGTAATTGTAAACTACAATATATTAAGATTTCATTTTTACCAGCAACATTATCCTTCTTAGATCGGACTTTAAGCTGAGCTCTGTTTACATTTTGTAAAACAACATGGTTGAAGTCGCCTGTAGTGAATTTAGCCTCGGCCAGCGAGAACACTGATTCTTTCATAACGTCACCCATTTTCATCTTTGTCTAAAAGTGAAAATATATTACAAAAATTTATATATATTTTCAAATTCATTAATCATACCTAGAACTTTCTATGCCGATTTTATTGAGCCTTTTATGCAAGCTTGAGATTTGTACAAGTATTTAATTGAAAACGTCCAATCACAGATAAATTTGTTGCTCATCCTAGAGAGCTATTTTGGTTCTCTTTAAATTTCTCCCTATCAGAAGCTATTGAACTTGAAGAGACTTTGATGCAGAAAGAATCTCTTCATAATCATCCTTAGCATTAAACCCTTTTTCCAACAGTAGAAAATTTTGAAAACATCCTGGCAAAAATATGCAAAATTCTCTCCAAATGAAAGTTTAAATATTGAATAGCATCAAAAACATTGGAAAAAGGAAATGTTGCTCATTTTGAGGAATTTCTCTTTTAGTCCCAATGTTTTCACTTTACAAAGGTCATCTGCTGCAGAGGCATCACAATATCATTTAAATATGACTGTATCAAGGAAAGGATTTAAGTTTTAAAATAAATCAACCAACCATGCCTAAGTCAAGACTACAGATCATCTATGGACAATGCAAAACCAATATATCCTTTCCACCTTTGATAAACTTAAAGGATAATGAAATGATTAAATCAAATGTCATACCTCAATAATCTTTTTCAGAATCTGTCTAAACCTCATAGTTAAAGCATCAGATTTTTTCTTTAATAAACTGTGTCCTTTCTGCGCTCCTTTCAGTCTTTGCTTCATAGTAGCAAGCGACCTAAAAGGTAAAAGACATTCTACATGTATATATAATTTCTAATTGTTTCAATCTTTCAAAGCTCTAGACTAAATAATGTTCTTGACCTTTTAACTTATGAATATGATGGCAATAGCTAGGTATCATTCAAATTTATATCAATAATTTTGGGAAATTGCTGCTTTCGATCACTCAGTTTCTGGTAGAGACATCCATGAATTTGAAATTAGCCAATGAAAATTATCGATAGAAAGTGATCATTTGGACAGTTGTCTTATGCTTTGCAGTTTATTGAATTATTACTGTCGCTATATGCCTATGAAAATGGATGGGTCTGTCAGCTCATCTATGGGGAATTGTATGCACCATCAGAAAAAATTATGCTGACAATGCATTGTTAAAACGGTCCCTTAGTTTCTAGGGATTCTGTCAATAAAGTTCAGGGAGAAAAAACATGGAGATTGAACCCTCGACCTATAGCTTTCAGGGAAAAACTCTAACAACTGAGGTTACTGGGCCACTTACATGTTAATTGTTATCTCTCCAATTTTGTTCAAGTTGGAAGCTCAGGGCTAGAGCATATTTCGTTTATACAGGTAAACAAATCATCCATAGGTAAAGTGTTTGAACTTTACTATAAATACCATGTGTTAACAAATCAAAATTTCTATAATGGTGGTGACCTCATTGTAATGTTCAAATGCAAATGATGAATCAATACCCAAAAGGAAAATGACAGAAATGGTAGAAAAAGATAGTTTGAATTTTCACAAATGTAGGTTCCATAAATTATGGATTTTTTTTACTTTGAAGTACTCTATGACTATGAGTATGAAGAGCAAGTCGATTATTTGGTTGTCATCATTATTCCTCCATGGTTTTAATATTGGCCATATTTTAAAGTGGAGTATATGATCTAACAGATGATGATTTCAAGTGTATGTGCTAAGGTCGGTAGTGCGCTTGCAGATAACGAACAATGTTTATATACCGATCTCAAAAGTTAATAAATGTTTACACGAAATAGGTAGCACCTATACTCATACTAAATTTGTTGGACATAGAAATCAAACGGATAAATCATTATATCGTTTATTTTAATTCATATTCAAACAAAGTCTTACATTCGTGAGGGAAACACGTTAAGTTTTTCTTTTCCTGACATTTTTCGGGCTTATTTGCAGGAACCGGAAGTCAAAATGTCATATGAGAAACCTCTTTTGTAAAGAGCTTTCTAGTTGTGCTAGTGATCGCCCTTGAATGATGTATTTGATTAGTATATTGATATCGATTTTTGTTTGTAACATCCGACTTCTTGGCTGTTTTTGGTGCCTTTTTTAAAATAAAATTCAATTAGAGGTCAAGTATTGGGGCTTTTTCAGATTGACTGGCACATGGAGCACTCGGACATGTATTGGCCGAACGAACCAATACAATTAATATACAACGAATATGTGGTCTATTTGGAAATATGTAGGCCTAAATGTATCACATCCAGTTCCCCTGGTATCTCTTTTTTGTTTTCTGCACCTGGCAGATATTTTTCTGACTTAATGCAAACAGAGACATAAAATTCTATGTCTCCAAGCAAACCAAAACGTATTAAATAAGGGGTGTATTCTATATTTTATCACGAAGTACAGAAGTATGGTGGGCAAGATTCTATATAGTATTACGAAATACAGAAGCCTAGTGGACACGATTCTATGTAGTATTACGAAGTACAGATGCCTGGTGGACACTTGGTATGATTTGGGATGGAGCGGGAATATGAAGCCTGCCGAGACAACCTGCACTTTATCAATCTAGGCATATGTATAAGATGTCGTATTGGTAAGGTCAAAATGTTATGGCAAAGTCCAACAGGAAACTATCTACATGGGTCCGTATTTACCAACCAGTAGTTATACCATTCAAATTCTTCGACTTCTCCAAGCCGAGGGAACACTTGTCATGATATGGGATTGAGCGGGAATAAGGCCGACGAGACAACCTGTACTTATTCAATCTAGGGATTCTTTGTAAGATGACGTATTGATGAGGTCAAGTCCAACAGGATGCTATTCATTTTTTTCGACGTTCTGCTAATTGTTCATTTTGATCAAGCTTAATCTAGTGTGATACCTAGCTGTTATTTACGAATCTGACAATCTTTTTCTGTACCATTACTATTTATGGAGTTTGGCCGTGTTTATGTAGGGTCCATATATGCAGCTCCAATAAAACTGTGTTGGTCTGAAAATAATGCTGTGTGTCAGTTATTGTCTTTATGGATTTTATGCTCAGATTTTTTTTCCGGGAAGCTGATAGTATTGTGTGTACAGGTTTTGACTGTACTATGCTGCCAAGGGCATGATGACATATTAACAAGGAAGTCAACTTATTTGTGGAGTTTTCCTTGCTGTTATTAACCGATTCTTTAAAAAGTGAGCCAAATTCCGAAGTGCCAGACACGCTTACTGTTACTGGAACTGTTATAGTTACTAATACCTCTTCCTTCTGTAGCCTTGCGGTATATATCGGCTTTTATCCCTACGTTGGTAGAGTGTCAGTTGCACACGTTGTCTGCGGTTAGTGGCTGCATGGGTGAGCTGTAGTAGGAGATGGGTTGCCATAACCACCATCTCCAGGGAATGGATAGGCCTATAGTTACAATCACCACCTATGCGGCCTTCTTATGAAGCTGGGTTTAATAGTCTTGGTAGAGTGGTTGGCTTTATTAAGAAATAAACAACTCATATCGTGGTAATTGGCTGGATGGGTGAACCGCGGTGGCTTAGCTCTGTGAATGATCACAGGTATTCGAATTTCTATTACAGAAAAAAAATGCGGAAAATCACACCATACCTCGTTAAAATACTCAAAAAGTGTCTCTATACAGATCGAAATGATAAATTTGGGAATTCCGCACGTGTTTCTATAAATAGCCCATCTATACGGTCCATATAGTATAATAATAATGATATATACGTCTTTTTTGGGAATACCCTAGTTTTCTCATACGGTAAACACACGGTCGTTTTAACTTAATATTTGGACCATGAACAGACGTTGTAGTTGTTTAACAAGGTATTGCACATACTGTTATTGCTAATTCTCTCTAAAAACAAAAACTCGGACGCCTGTGGTTAGAGGGGCATCCAGTGAACATTAAGTAAAATCGGCTAGAAATTGTCTGAGTAGAATATTTTAAAGCGTTAATCATTTGCTTGCCATCGAAACCATAGTTCCGCATCGATCCAAACACTTTAGATTAATTTAGGCCAGGACACTTAGAATATGCCATGTGCGACATTTCATAAAGTAGTGACACAAACTGGTTATAGAGGAGACATCATTTCAGGTCCACAAGGGCACAGTTAACGGACACAAGGACGGACGCACGATGGACAGTTCGACATGAAACAAGCCTAGACTGGCTTGTAGTCAGTGGAGTTATCCCCCACCATAAACACAACTAGTCATTGGAGATAGCTAGAAACACAATAAAACCGAATACCTGTCTCTATAAGTACGCACAGTTCGGTCTTTTAAATGGCGTGTCGTTCTAACTGGGTAACCCATGGTTGGTATTCTTTGATGATAGCGCATATGAACATGTTAACATTGTAACAGGAAACGAAACATTGGAAAGCATATGTGTTGTCATGGTAGAGCGTCTGCCGCGCGTCCAGGAGGTATCGGGTTTGATCCACAGACGGTTCATAACAAATACCTTAACACATGGTAGTAATGGATTTCCCTCCTTAGTGCCAAGTGTAGTGTAGCATTATGACTGACAACAGTTACTGTGATATGTGTCATTCGTCTTACACATCAAATACTTAACCCATTGTAATTGTTTTCCCTTCTTTTTGCCAAATGTAGTGACGTTAGCAATTTAACTGACTCGTTTAGGATAGACCAGTTATACTAGATATATATACAGGAAACACATTGCTAACATTGCTATCATCGGAAACGTGTGGAAAGCGGAACTATACATCAAACACACAAACAAACAAAAATATCCTCGGCGTTTCATGACTAGTGTAGATAATGTTCTTCATTTGCGTACATGTAATCGGAACCAAATATGCGGTGACAAGTTGTCGAATGGTGCAGAGAAATATCAAACTGTGCAAATGATCACATGCTATTCTGGATCTACATAAGTAGTCATGGAACACTGCTCGAATGGCAACACAGTCTCGATTATACTTCCTTTCTTCGAGCTCAGCCAACATACGTGCCAAAGATTACTGTGACATGCGTCCTTTATCAATGGGCTAACAGCATTCGTGGTAAAGCGGCCAATTGCTTTGAAAGTATATTGTGTGGAGTACTGGTGTGTAAGCCAGGAAACGCATAAAAAAGTAAACTGGCCGTCGTGATTTTACTAAAATGTTGTTGAAAACGGCGTTAAACCATGCTCACTCAATCCTATTTTTCGACGCATTATATTTCCGTCGTATTTTATACCGTTAAATAGGACCTTCCCATGACAGTGTTTACTTCGTATTTTGTCAAATTATGTTCAATTCCTTATAGTATATCTTATATCTAACATACCCTGCGGATTGCGCCTCTGCAAGACGTTTTAACGAAAACAAATGAGTGAAGTTGCAGATAAACGAACCATAAGATATGTTTGCGACAGGTGAATTATGACAATTAATTGACTTCAACCACATGACTCAGACACCTTGATTTGAGCCGTCCCGCGAGAAAACCAACATTATGGCTTCTGCGTAATGTATCCGCGCAGACTGATCCGGG
>JAUELF010192572.1:0-14385 GCA_031471495.1 Clinocardium nuttallii | reverse complement strand
GGGTCGGCCATGATCAGTCTGCGAGGCAGCGCATGCTGGTCTGGATCGATACATTACGCCGAGGCCATTATGTTGGTTTTCTCGCGGGACGACTCAATTATGACTAACGAATACAAAGGCTTGGTCTGATAAAAAGAATACAGAACAAACTATTTAAAAATTATAAAATTATAAGCATACATCAAAAATATACTGCTAATACGTAGTGATAGTATTCTCAGAACCGTTTGCAGCAAATATATCAAACCATGTGTAAAATATAAAGGGGAAAAAAAATGCTTTCGGAATACATATAAAATCATAGTGGGAAAAGGGCAAAAATTGTAGTCCCAGCCTGTATAAATGGAATGATAAATTTAACGTAGCATATTTGTTGATGATTCTGACGAATCTAAGGAACCGTAATTGAATATGCTAATTTACTTTAAATTCCTATCTGACGTAAAAAATTAAACCTTAATCGAAACAAAGGAGCAGACGTTATTTGCGATAAAAACGGAAGTGCCCATTGACTGGTTACGGTAGACGGGTTTAAAATCACGGGGGAGTAAATTACACATGCGCTTGTAAGTGGCCCAGTCCACTCCGCGGTTACAGATGTTGTTTGTTGATCTTGGATTGAACCGCGCGTGTATATGTAGTGTGTACAGGGGTAAGGAAAACGGTAGATTTCTTCCCGTGGTGCTAAAAATAGCTAACAGAACCAAGTGGAATTTATTTAGTTGATAGAGTTATATACGTTGAGAGTACACGTACACGGGAAAGTTTTAGAGAGAAAAAAAGTTAGAAGAGTTTTCTGTGCATTATGGGATGTGTTCTTTTAAAAGTTTCATATTTAATTTATATTTGCGTTTTATTTTGAAAGAAAAGTTTCCTTTTCGCGTTCTTATATTTGGGATTTTTTTCTCTACCTTTGTTAAGTTGAGTGTTCGAAAGAGAAGAAGCAGGAAAATGGATAGAGACTGTGATAATATGGAATTGAAGGGAGAAACAGAGAAGAAAACTTCAGGGTGCACGAGGAGTCTGTGCGCTTTCCACAGGATGTTCTTAACGCAAAAGTTCAGTCGTGTTTTATGTGTTGTTATAATTTATCTAAGTACGTTTAGTGTTTTAGTCGAGGCTTATAATTTGGATTTAGAAACGTTGACAGTACACTCTGGCACAACCCAGAGTATGTTCGGATATACGGTCGCGTTCCATCAGGACCAGGGCTCAAAATGGTAATAACAAAATCGTCTTATTGTATTAACACTAGTTATAGTATCCAGGTTATTATACCAGGAACCTTCACCCTTTCTCACATATATTGACCGTTTTCCAAAGCCTCTGCAGCAGACGACTTTATACAACATTGTCATGTGGTATAAGGAGAAATTGCTCATTTTGAACAAGTTCTCCTTATACCTTAATGCTTTTAACTTTATTTAAATAATTGTTCTCTCATTTACAGAGAGTTTCCATTTTTTGTTATTAAATATTTTGAAAGGATGTAGCATGTGAAAAATATTAAATAATTTACTAATTATAAATAGTTAGTACACGTCTTTATATACTATAGAGATGAATATGATTGCTCTTGTATGTGAACTTCACCGTCAGAATAATAATGATGATGAAAATAATAAATTTGATATATTTCATGTTAAAGTAGCTGTTTCTAAAGACACATTTAGTATGTGATATTATGACGTTTAAAAGCTTAATGATTAATTCGTCATTGATTGGGGTTTAAGGCCGTTTTCATCAATATATTCATATCACGGCGGCCAGTCTATAACATTCTGTTTCCTGTTTTCTCACACAATTATACTATAACCTCAACAGTTTTTTCACATAGACTGTAAGCCCACTGGTGAAAAGCGAATGACGCTTGTCAAACGGTAGGAATAATTTGTTGGCCGAGTTGGGGTTAAAATTGGTTTATTTGCATTCTATGAAAGTTTTGTTTATAAAGTATTTCTCTTACATGCGATTAGTTTAGCCATGTTTACGCAGGGATCTGTATTCTCTAGATTCCTGGTTTTACTTTAGTGCCAATCTCTTTCTGTCCCCTACCTGTCTCAATTATTTAAATTCAAAGTCTTATCAAAAAAGTATTATAAGTAATAAACAAGACTTGGGAGAAGTATTAATTTGTATCGCATTAACATATTCAAAGATACGTAACAATGATGATCTTCGTCCTCTTACAATTATTCCTTAACACAGTTATCAGAGAGAGAGAGAGAGAGAGAGTTTATTTAGAAAACAGAAAGTTAAGAGCTTATGAAGGGATAACCATTAATCTCCAGGATATCTCATTAATTACTAGCAGGTTTTGTGAATGAATGCATACCCCGAGGGACGTGTAACCGTTTGTAGAGCACACGACGGAGCGCGTTATCTCAATTACTGTACATCCCCGTATCGTTTCTCTGATCACTGGATCTTATAAAACAGATATATACTTTATTGTTTTCTATTCCTGTAACTTCAACTACAATATTCCTGGTACATATACGGTTCCGGGTTGTGTAGGTTATATCGGGAACGTATCTACATCCATGAGTGTACCTCATAACTCATAACGCTACTGCATAACACTACAACATGTCCAGTACCAGTAACACAATTATACTGTATCGAATTCAGTTCGAGGAGATATATATTCGTACGTATTATGGCTGAAACCATGTAGTTACATTTATACAAGTTAATAGATAGCTTAACGAAGTTTTCCAAACATTTCTGATAAAATGTCGGTAGAGGGTAAAGGTTGAGGGAGATAAATGGGTTGTAAGATAGATAGCTGTAACCATGATTACTAGTATTACCTTCTGGTCAAAATATGTGAGGTCATAATTCATCCTTACATTTATTAACCCTTACATCAGTACATGTTAGATTTGAAATTACAGAGAATGATCCGATTCAAGAAACATCCCCTGAAAAATGATATGCTTTGTTCATTTTTAATCGAATATATATTATTATATATGTATACACACATGGAATATAAATTAATTATTGACAGCTATATCACTTTCAAGAGCCGTTTAAAAACAAGACATCTCTAATATATTGGCTCATCAGTTTTGACATCATATAAAGGAAAACTGGCATGCAACTTGTAATTACAACAGTTTCAGCAATGCACATCAAATGCAAGACAGTTAATAACTGTTTTCCCAGATATAACAACATTGCAGCAGACGTCTTTGAAAACATATATACATCTCTATAAATAAAAGCTTGGTTATTGAACAAAGTTGAAAACAGTTTCGAAAAGTTGTATAGGGTAGAAGGAAGGGTTTTATACTACCATCATCGACAAAAAGGTGATTGTTGCATACATCTGAGTAACTACTGAGTGTCCGAAACATTCTTTTGAAATATTTAAAGGCGCTGTTATATATTATTTAACCTTTTCCCTCATATAGACTGCACATACAGAAGGGGTAAACTAAATAGTGTTTTGTGCCGAAACCGTCTTTTTGTATACTGAGTTGACCCCTCACACATGCAGACGTATGTTCATGCATATGCAGCAGACGCCGTCTGAAGACGTAATGAGCCTTTTGCAACACTGTTTTCAACTCTATTCAATAAGTATATATTTCAGTCGTCTGATTCATATTGATTGTATATGGGAAAGGGTTCAACGCTATGATGTAGGTACATGCACTCACAAGAAACCTCCCAGTCTCACTGATATGATTATTTTGAGTACCTACAACACAGGGTTTTATAGTTATAAGAATGTGAAAACAAAAAGGCCCGTGGCATCTGCGTAATCTATTGACTCAGACCAGTCCGGGCCGACACATTATGTCTTAGGGAGATAGAGGTTTAGAGTAATTATTCCTGAAATAGAAAATACACATGAGGCGAAAAGTGTCTGTCCGGGTAAGCCTGCGCGGCATGCTTAGACTGATCAGGGTCGATACTTGACGCAGATTCCACAATGTTGGTTTTCTCGCGAGAAGGCTCAAATGATAAACAGACACTCCTGAGAGAGGGAAAAACAGATACCGATATATTTTACTCATGCATTTTTCGGGCATGTCGAGTGTTGTGTAATGATAGGTAAACCCGCCAAAAATATAAACAGCAGACGTAAGAAATGCATGACTCATCATTTCCCAAGCCTTACCTTCTCTGTGTGGTACCTGCTGCCAGTGTTCTGTCTTATAGGGTCGTTAACTTTAGATCATGTATTCGTTAATTACAAACGAATGGAAAGAAATGAAGATCACCTTTATATTGGTCATTTCTGGAATTCATTTAGACTTCAACCAATGTGCTATCAGCTGCGCATATGTGGGAAAAGCAGCCAGTTGTTTGGATAGAATGTTGTATGGAATACCGGTGTGAAAAAGACAAGAAACATATTAGTAGCCACTAGGTTACCTAACCACCGTGCTATGACTGATAAATTGTTGAAAACGGCGTTGAACCAACATCAATCAATCGATCAATCAATCCAAATGGGGTTCGTAATGAGAAATGGCTTCATTTGTTACAAAGTATATTTTCAACTGTTGTGTAAAACATAGGCTTCAAAACATTCTCAGTGTGATACATATGAGTCATTCCTCGAGAAAACCAACATCATGGCCTGTGTGTAATGTTTCGATCCAGATCAGCTTGCGCCGGCTTATCCGGGTCGAGACACTCCGTCTCGGGGGTATAAAGGTATGGAGTAACGAGTCCTGAAACAGAAAATCCACATGAGTCGAAACGTATCGGGCCGGGTTAGCCTGCTCGGCATGCTTAGGCGGGTCCGAGTCGATACTTTACGCAGAATTCACAATGTTGGTTTTCTCGTGGAACGGCTCATATATTTCCCAGGACCCCATTGTAGATGTTTCCAAATCAGGCACTTTGAAAAATATCTATCCGGTTAACTTTTAGTACCAACAACATATAATAATTCCAATAAAAGAGCTATTGGGGGATACAGACCAGTTTATACCTACCTATCCCAGAGTTAGTGAACCAAACCAGCAAGAGCCAGAAAGGTCAGAGAGATACATGCAAATTTAGATGAGAAGTTCCAGATCCGCACCCCGCAGATTTGAGGTTTTAGGTAGATCTTCTCTTTAGTAGACATTGTTTCCGAATTCATCATACGTCGATGTATTTAAAGGTCAACCCATTTCGAAGTTCATTACCCGTTAGATTTTCTCCGAGTCCTGGTACATTTATATAAATATGACCACTGTGGTGGTGTAGTGGTAGAGCGTCCGCATCGGGGTGCAGGGGTCGCGGGTTCGATCCCCGGCTCGGGGTCATACCAAAAACTTTAAACATGGTAGTAATAGATGCACTCGGTGTTAGCACTTCGATTGACCGGCTGATGTTAGGATACACGAACTAGTATAGTACCAGTAACCTACACGGAAACGCCGTGATATAACTGAACACTTGTTGAAAGCGGCGTAAAACAACACCAACAAATTATAATGTAGTTATGCAGAAATATTTGCCAAGAATAAAATAATGAGTTAAAAACAATGAGTGAATGCGACGACCATGATTATAATTCACGAGTCTTTATAACAGTGATACATGTATTGCCTTTTATTTGTCATTTCGTTCGCAAGGTTTGTGCATATTCGTATTATATCGCTTCATATTTTACTTATGATAGCATGACTCCTTATTCGACACTCTAACGATTCTTTTGAGTACCCACAACATATTGTTTGCTTTAAAAATAAGAGAGAAATTGTTGGGAAAAGAGCTGAATACCCTACCCCTCATTATCTGGACCTCTGAATGAAGATTTGTAAGTTGTTTACTGCAGATTGTTGGGTGTCGAAAAAGGATAAAATTCGTTTACCAACCTTGATATTGTGTATAGAAATACAAAGTTTTAAATTCAGAACGAATGCGAATCATTGATGTACAGTAGTTTGGTTTGGGCCTCAAAGTGTGGCTGTATGAAATGAATCTACGACCGACATTCGCCACGCTGTAGGTGGCAATAATAATAAACATGTGATTCATATTTTCAATTTACAATATCATAAAAAACAAATTGGGTGCAGTTTTTTTATGGTATATATATATATCTTTTCAAGTTCAATGTACGGGTAGATGAAACCTTTTCCGCGTAAACAAATCTACACTCAGCGGAGGTTTGGATTTAAATGAGGGATTAAGCGGTATAGATGATTAACTTGTCTTTTACAAACTAAGTTATGACTTAATCAAACCATTTGTCGGACGTATTCACTGAGACGATTATTTTTGAGTACCCACACATAGTGTTTAAGAGGCAAATACGTGTTTTTGAATTTGAATGAAATACTCACCTTATCTCAAGCTCAGAGTTTACTTCCAGGCAAACATAAGGAATGTCTCTTTAATTATCATAAAATTATGACATTCACAATTGAATTCATTTGAATGCATTGTGGCAAATGGGATCTTGACATTTCTCTTTTTGCCACAATGTTTTCACAAGTCGGCTGCTGACGATGCCGCTCATAATATGTCAAACAATAATGTATATTTGCGTAATGTCGAGAAGGGTTACTATAACTTAGACTCGGGAGCCGGGGGTAAGGCAGGGTGTGGTAAATGTTCACTTGATCACCTACAATTAGCGTCAATATGATGATTTATTACCCGTACACTGTCTGACAGTCACCCTGACCCATCGTTTTAAAAAGCAACATCTATAGGTTATTTGACAAATTGTGTTGTCAATCAGCATTGTCTGTCCTAAGTCGTATCTGCTTACCGTATTCAGTAGAACCTTGTGTCTGTTCTATTGGAAAGATTAATCATTTATTAGCCTGACAACATGCCATTGTGACCAGTTTAATTCCCCTCATTGACACATGCCGCTGCGACAATTATAAAGTAAAACATTACGGAAAATAAATTTCTCAAAACCTACTTCGGAACATTACAAACACGAACGAACCAGATCAGGCCACGTCGCTGTACAAACTAATCAGGTTATTCTCTGGCCAGGCCACGTCGCTGTACAAACTAATCAGGTTATTCTCTGGCCATATAATTGCATCCAAACCTTCATGAACACTTCCCTACTTGCTGAAGTTTGTCGACGCATCTGCAGCATACAGTGGCTTTTAACACATAATGGGAGTTTTGTACGTTTTTAAATTCTTATTTTACCCCTATAACGCTATATAGTGGGTACTCAATGATTCTTTTGAGTAAAATTACTAGAAACATCATAGCTTATTAGGGTTTGGTTGGATGATATGAGAGATATGGACCGTGGGTCAAAGAGCTGTATACTCTTCTTTATCTGCACCTTTATAAGTAGTATACTGTTACTGTACATACAACCAGGGTGAGTGTATTACACATGAGGCGAAACGTTTAATACACTCACCCTGCAGCAGACGACTTCGAAAACATGTAAATATGGAAAATATCTATATCAATTAAAGTAGCATGATGAGTTATTCTACCTTTTGCCACACATTTTGTGACACTGTTTTAAGTCGTCTGCTGCAAATGAGCCTAAATACGTCTGTAAGTGGACAAGGGCTAACCCTCCCTTTCCCACTTGTAGTTGCTTTCAGACGCATCTACAGCTGACGACTTTTGAACACTTTTGAAAACAAAGTTGCGAAAGAAAACATTGCTCAACACGAGCAATTTCTCCTTTTTCCACAATGTTTTCAACTTCTTCAGTCATGACGTTACATTCAGATTTGATGTAAGTTGGAAAGGGTTAAAAGAACTCCGAACGTCGTTGTTCATGTGGCGTGGCCGGGGTATTGGGGGATATACGTGAGATGTTCCACGATTAAACCAACAGTATGGACTCTGCGTAATGTAACAATTCAGATCAGCCTGCGCAATATGCGCAGGCTAATCCGGGCCGACATATTCCGTCTCAAGGGGTTGGAGGTAAAGAATAATGATTCCTGTAACAGAAAATACACATGAGGTGAAATGTGTCTGTCCGGGTTAACCTGCGCGGCGTGCTTAAGCTAATCTGGATCGATTCTAGTCCTCAGTGCTGGTTTTCTCGTGTAACGGTTCATATTGTCAGAGCCCATTACATGTCGTACGCCGACGCGTCTGGTTACCACATCCAGCCCTTTCTCTGTCCCCTTCCAACGATTAATTACTGTCATTTACGCAGAGTGCTTTCGACAACTGTCACCATATTGATTTTAATTTGAGTCGCCTTCAACCCTTTTACTTTCATAAAACTCAACGCATATTGGTGTCTGCTTTGTCCGTTAACGGTGTAATTTTAAGGTGGGAGTTGAAAATTATCTTGAAAAAGTAGCTCTTACTTATGAGACTATGGTTTACTTTTCACGATATTATAAAAGGTCGGACATTTATATTGTCTGCTGCAGTGCTATTTAGTATTTACCTGTTTATTAACACTTACCCTGCCGAACCCGACTTCAAGCATCATTATCTTCATGTAACCTTGCGTGAAACTTAAACTTTTGCTGCTTCAAACGCAAACAATATATAGTCTAAGATTGGCCTGTACATTCGCGCAGTCTAATATTGGTATACATGATTCGATTTTCAGTTATCAATATTAAGTTGATATTTACAAAGATATATGTTTACTTCTTCCACAATAACGAGTATTCGACTTTAGTCATTTATACTTTCATTTACAGACTAATTTTGCCTAGATGATGTTTTTAAGTCGCCAGCTGCAGATTTGATGTATGTGGTGAATTCTAGACGTCGTATATCAGAAACACATGTTGACTACGCAGCATAGCAGACAACTTGTAAATATGCTGTATAGCATAATCATTGTCTATATGTGTATCATTATCCCCAAATGCAGCGTGTTAAGTTATTTTGGTAGAATATTTGTCCTAGTGAAATCTTTTTTTTCCCATTGCGCATTCATTCTCACCCCCAAAAATCAGACAAACTTTTATTACTAGAAATAATTACTTTCAAGTACATTGATTCGCAAAGTAACGTTACAATCCAATTTAAAATGCGTGCTAGGCCTACCTCCCACATTTGAGTGCAGCATCATCTAAAACATTACGCTGATACGTATGCATAACTTTGTAATGTGTTGAGGTTTCTGAATGAGAATTTAAAAGACTATTGAACAGTTTGATTTGATCAACGCATCTCTCATGAATTAGAAAATATCCTTCAAATTGAGTTATCTTTAGAGTAGATTGTTTCGAGACAAAATTGTGAACCGATTCAAGATATATGGCTTCTTTTCTACTAATGTTTTCAATGATAATTCAAAAGACAATAGAATAACGTTTGATTCTCATTAAAGTAAACTGTTTCGAGACATATGATTGAAGAACAAATTATGTTTCGAGACATATGTAGACAAAATTGTTAACGGATTCAAGATATGGCTTTTTTTTTTACTGATGTTTTCAATTTCGGAGAGTCTTGATGTAACATATTATCACCAGATGATGTGATAAATTTATCATGGTCTAATTGATAAAAGGTTACACAAATATCGCAACATGTGGCTGGTGGATCCGTCAGTCGGAAAGGTGTCGCGTCACATCTCATTTGCATATTCATTAATTAATCAATAATATGATTATAATATTTCATGATTTGTCTTTGTTATTCGCAATCTGGTGCGTGTTTAATGATGCGCATAACTAGGATACTCTTTTTTCTGAAGAACAAAGAATTTCTGTTTAGGTGGCATATTTATAAAAAAATTAACTTTCCGAAAGCGGCGATATTTCAATGATTCTAACGACATCTTATAGTTTTCTTCAAAATTAAAGACTGAAATTCCATTACCGGCAAATGTACAGACGTTGACCCGATTTTGCATATTAATTTTAACGTTTTCAACAAGTGTTCAGTTATATCACGGCGGCTTATTCAGCTAAGCATGTGTTTCATGGCTTTTTGTCGAACGAGTTAATTAAAAAGCATCTGCTCCTGAACAGTTGGTTCCATTATGTTGGTAAGGAGTTTAAAACGTTAAGGGAAATTGCTCAACATTATTTATTTTCAATATTTCTCAATGTTTTCAAAATGTGTCTGTTGCCAAGTCGTAACATGACTTACGTGTAACTGTATTACGTAAAGGGTTGAATTTGATTAGCCTCAAATGGTATGTTACACTTGGGAAAACGGAAATACATCAAAATCCACAATATGAGCCGGCTCGCGAGAAAACCCAACAAAATGGACTCTGCGTAAAACTAAAGTGTCGACCCTGATCCGCCTAAGCATGCCGCGCAAAGCTAACCCGGACAGACACGGTTCGGCTCCTGTGGATTTTCTGTTTAAGGACTCATGTATCTATACCTTTATCCCCCGGAGACGGAATGTGTCGACACGGATCAGTCTGCGCGGACAGCACAGGCTGATCTGGTCGATACATTATGCAGATATCATAATGTTGGTTTCTCGCGGGACGGCTCATATCTGGATATTGTTTGTCCCTCTGCCTTCGAGACTTCCAGATGTTACACACGTGTGTTTGTTTTGTATTGAGATGGTTATGGGAACATCGGAGAAATTGAGACCAGACCATTTCCGGATCAGTCCGCAGTAACACGCCGAACAGTCTGATCAGCGTTTATTTTCTTGTTTGCAAACTTGTCGTACAAAGATTCATTGAACATAATGCGAACTGTTATCCAACAAGCTGTGGATCCACAGTAGGCGACTTTCAAAATATGTAAAAATCTATAAATGTACTGTATATAACAGAAATAATCATTATTGAATAAAGTTTGAACAATTTCCTTTTTAACACTTCGTTCAAAAGTCATCTGCTTGAATAGAATATGCAACCTGACAATGATTGCCATACATTTTCACATTTACGAAGTGTGGGTGTCCTATATGGTTCGGCTCTTAGAATGTTGACACCCATGAATAACTCCATAGTAACGAACGTTCGTTAAATTGAATTAGTGTATAACAAAAATAATACTGTATCTTGTTTATAGTGAAGAGAATTTCAAATATGCTTTTAACAAAGAATTTGTTGTTAAGCTCCACTCATCATGACGTAGTATTTTAAGTCGGAACATAATGCAGTTTGTGTTAAACGCCACACAGCCTCTCTATTCGTGACAGATCATTTATCCGTGTCCGATGATTAACATGGGGGGTAAAATAACGCCTTCAACTACCGTCATTATTACCGTGCATTTACCTTGAAGTATGTATACCTCTATCCCCCTGAGACGGAATGTGTCGGCCAGGATCGGTCTACGCAGGCTGATCTGGGTCGATACATGACGCAGAGGCCGTTCGTTGTCTCGTGGAACTGCTCATCTAACCAGTCTCCCAAAAAATATTATGGGGGATCATTTTTGACCTGATAAAGCCAACTATATATACCAGCTCCGTCTAGCGATTTGAGTCATGTGGGCACCTGCGTACATGTACAGTGTAGACCCAGACGAGCCTGTGAAAACGATCGTGTGTTGTGGACTGATCTTGATCTAACTGGTCACATATTTCTAAATATATTAAACATGTACTAGGAGAAATACTAATAGCATTTCCACGCAGACCCTCGACAGGTGTCCGTCCTGGTGTTTGTTTTCCCAGGAGTATTTCAGAAGTTATCTGGTCTTTAATCTATATGCCTAAAATATCGTTTGTTTCAGTTTGAGTAATTTAACCCCTTTAGAACTTATCGTTGGCATGCGACACAAACACTTTTATTAAAAGGGGAACGGTAAAAAACACGACTTTAACGTCGAATTTATGTCAAAGACGTCTCCCTATCATTTAATAAAATACACATATACTGACAAGATAAAAGAAAAAGTATAATCATGTCGCAATGACCCGATACTAATATAACTGTATTCATTTCACCTCTGACAAGGGAATTTTCAATCGAGTCACGTCATGGGAACCCCGACACCATAGGATTTCACGACAAATGATATATTATATGTATTGCGCTAGTACGTAGGTTGATTCTGATATTCCCTGCTTCTCACCAAGCCGTACAGGCCTGTGAAGAACTGTTATGACACAGTGTATTCGTTTGATACGACTCTCCTCTTTGGGACCCATATATTTTTAGGTTAAAAAAGAAATTCTCAACATCGGCAATTTACCTTTTCTCTGCTCTAAGCTGCATTACCTGATACAGCCAGCAGGAACAGGGTTTTAGGAAATTTTATGTTGACAAACATTTGTGACTCACAACTTTGAGAGTGAAAGTAATACATGCTTAAACGTTTAATTGAATATATCATTTTACAGCCAACCGTTTAACTCTCCCCCTTAACCCTTCCCCTCGTATAGACGCTTGATTACACCTCTGCAGCAGACGGCTTCATGAAAACATAGTGACAAAAGAAGAAATTGCACAAAACGTGCGATTTCTTCTTTTGCCACCATGTTTTCCACCTTTAGTCATAGGTTATCCATTCAATTATAGATATTTTCTACTTTTTGACAAATACTGTTCGAAGTCGTCTGCTGCAGAATTGTCGTATGAGGGAAAGGGTTAACTATCAAACATTACGACAGAGACATGTCCCAGATTGCCGTTTTGTCGACCAAAAAGACGAAATAAATAAAATCATGATTATAATAAGAGAGAGAGAATGCATTATTAACAGATTGTGCAGAAAACTGGCAGTTATCGTTATCTCGACATCGCATGTGTCGATATGTTGTTACGTTGTTCTCTCATCAAAACTCATGTTTTTCTTAGTTGATGCAATTGTATCTCGGAGTTCGTATATATCGAATGATTGCCCGATTATCATACAAATACATGTATATCTCGAAGTTCATTTTCGTCGAATGATTTGGTAGTCCCTTCGTTTTCGAGATAGCAAATACGCTACTACATGTGTTAACAAATAACACAGGGAACGATTTCTTCTTCCCTTCTCTACCCTGGAACAAATAAACAAAGCCTCATGAAGTTATACAATAGCAAACAATACCTGAACTTATAAGCAAATGAATAAATACATCCACCATTCAGCTAGAGAAATTCGATCTAACAGCTGCCGTACCCTCACCTGTCAAGGTGATGTTAGAAAATCGGGACGCGAAAGGATCGGAAAATCATCAACTCCAAGATGTGAGCCGTCCCGGGAGAAAACCAACATTATGGCCCCTGCGCAATGTATCGACCCAGATCAGCCTGCGCAGTCAGCACAGACTGTTCCGGTCAACACATTTCGTCTCATGAGGAAAGAGGTATAGAGTAATGATTCCTGAAACAGAATCCAACAGAAGGCGAAATGTGTCTATCCAGGTTAGCCTGCGCGGCATGCTTAGTCTTAACCGGGTCGATATTTATCGCAATGTCCACAAGGTTGGTTTTCTCGCGTAACGGCGCATATTCCAATACGTCTCCCAGAGAACTAGATAATGTGGAGTAAACCGGAAATCCCTCACAACATCTCCCTCATTATCACTGAGACGATTCTTTTGAGTACGCACAACATAGGGTTTGGGTTTCAAATAATGATTTTAGAACGCGAAAAATGCTCCCTATCTACGAGTCCGTCTCCTAATTCGGAACATCTAATAAGACTAAAAATGGAAGGTATACACAATCTAAAGTAATCGAGGAATACATATTAATTATTACTTAATGACCATGTAAAACCATAACAAATATTTTTGTCAATTATCGTTGATTTTTAACCCTTTCCAACCACAAACAGACGGTTTCTGACTGTTCTGCAGTATATGATATTTGATAACATTGTGGCAAAAGGTTAACTTGCTCATAATGAGTTTTCAATTTTATTTAATAATTGTTCTATCAACTATAGAGGTTTTCCATATATCCATATGTTTTACTTAATGTCTTCAAAAATCGTCTGCTGCAGATTGGTTGTATTTTGGGAAAGGGTTAATTGTTTGTTTTGTTAAGAGAGTTGCAAAGGTGTCTTTGAAAGGGAAAAGGTAAACGTAACTCGAGGACCCGTCCATTTCAAACCCTTATCCGCCGGGAATCAGTAAAACCCCAATGGTCCAAACATGACAGAGTGGTCTAAACATCAACCCTGATCTACCGGGAATCAGTAAAACCTCAATGGTCCAAACATAACACGAAGTCTAAACACCAACCCTGATCTACCGGGAATCAGTAAAACCCAAATGGTCCAAACATGACACGACGTTTAAACACCAACCCTGATCTACCGGGAATCAGTAAAACCCAAATGGTCCAAAAATGACACGACGTCTAAACACCAACCCCGATCTACCGGGAATCAGTAAAACCTCAATGGTCCAAAAATGACACGAAGTCTAAACACCAACCCTGATCTACCGGGAAACAGTAAAACCTCAATGGTCCAAAAATGACACGAAGTCTAAACACCAACCCTGATCTACCGGGAAACAGTAAAACCTCAATGGTCCAAAAATGACACGAAGTCTAAACACCAACCCTGATCTACCGGGAAACAGTAAAACCTC
>JAUELF010192465.1:0-14385 GCA_031471495.1 Clinocardium nuttallii | reverse complement strand
GAACTCTGACCATTGCTTGAGCTGTAAGTGCCGGCTAAATGGTGCTTGATGATTGGTGTCAATGTAACTCTGACGCTTCAGCAGTTGGGTGGTATTAGTTTAATATCTCATATATTTTATCTTGATGTAAATTTTAAAGTGTGAGGCCAAACACATAACTGCTGTCCGTCGCGTTAGCTGTTAAAAGTGGTGTGAACTAAAAATAACAAACATAATTAAATATACAGCAGAGTGACGCTATGCGTAAATAACAGTCGTCAGGCGATTGAGACCTGTGTAGATTCCATTCAGTCAGCGCATCTAAGTAATCTTAGTTCGACTTGCACTGTTTGCGTTTTAGTCGTGGGATGTATTTAACAAATATGATTGGATCATTTAACAGGCGAATGCAGGCCGTTTTCGACATGTGTTATATTTATAATAATGTTGGTTTCACACAGCACCGCTCATCTAGACTACGTTACGTGATATTGTTCGGACGCCGCCTTTTTCAAAAAGTGTTCAGCACGGCGACAAGTTCACCTACTTACGTGTTTTCTGGCTTCTTCACATCAGCTCTCCACATTCTTAACAGTAACTGGCTTCTTTTCCACATAATTAAGACGAATGAATTTTGCTAAACGTCGGTAAGAGTGTTGGCCAAATTGGGGTTCGAATTCGCAACTTCATGAGTAATCGCCGGCGTCGCTACCAACTAAGATACCGGATCTTGTCACGTCACGCGATCACCGTTTCTTCGAGAGTTAACGAACAGGTAAACATACTTATCAGCGCAATTTGATTTCGCATTTCGAAATCTAGTTCTAAATCCTTTCCCACATCCATCAAACTATTAGTAGACTATTTTGAAAACGTCTAGGTATAATTATTAAAACTAAAGTTGATTTATAGAAAAGGGTTTCTCCTTTTATCACGGTATACTCAAAAGGCGTCTGCTGCAGTCGCATATGGAAGCGTCCACATACGGTAAAAGGAGGATGCTGACAACGTTAAGTGAATTGTTTTTCAAAAAATCTTAGAAACATGCAATTTGATCGTAATTCGCCGTTCGTTCGAAAGACAATCGTCACAGATACGATAAACTCAATTCAGAACAAGCGAAATTACCTTACGTCATGCGTGTAGTTGAGTGTTTTATCCGGACAGTGGAATTGCTTGATGACGTTAGTAATAACGTAGTTTCTCATTAACTAGCGTAATTAACGGCCAATAAATCATGATGCTACATTGAACTGAACCGTGGCACCAACTGACAGTGTTACTGAATATATAATGATACATATTAAACTAGATTTAAATTGTTCGCCAACTAGTGTTGAGTCCCGGTAGCTCAGTCAGTAGCGACGCTTGCTTTCAATCCAAGATTTGTAAATTCGGACCCAAGCTCGGCCAACATACATTTTGACGTTTGACAAAATTCAATGCGACAAGCTGTCGTCTTCCAACAATGGGCTAACAGTTAATGTGAAATTGCATTCAATCGCTTGGAAAGAATGCTGTATGGATTACTGGTATTAGAATGCCAGGTCAAACATGTTAGGTGAGATAACCGTCGTGAGCAATACTCAATAAATCAAACGATGACGCGTTAGATCAGTGGTATCTAAGGTTAACAAACTTTGTACGAATTCAAGTGAGAATTTCCAAAAATATCGTTAACTTATTGCGTGTAATCTGTTTATTTGACATGTTGTTCCATTTCCTCGATCTTTTTAAAAGCTGTTCTTTTATGACCGTTTGGCTTGTCCATAATTAAAAAGAATATATCGCAGTACGAATGCGCCACTTTTTTCCCGCATTCGCTGTTAAAATACGTCACATTGTAGTGTCCGTTAAATCACTTTGGCAAAATTTGTGAAATAGTTTTAACCTCGGACGCAGTGTGGTCTTCTACGTCAAATTATACTAAATACTTTAGTGTTTGCCAAGAAAATAATGTTTCATCAGACTGCATCTGATATGTGACAGTGAGTTTATATTCATTGTAAATATGTATAAAATGTACTAGCACTAGCTGATTTAATATATTTTGGTGTTTTGACATGGTCTTATAGCTAAAATAGAATATGTGGAAAACCAGTTTAGGCCCAGTCATTATGTGTGCAAGATGACGGGAATCATCTTCGCAGTTTGATTTATTTATAATATAATGAATACAGTCAACAGTTTATTGCCAAATTCGAACTTTACAAAATAAACTATCTGCTAAATTAATATCAAACAGTATTGATTGGGTTACCTATAATTGTAAGAAATAGTTCTCTCTTAATGAAAGAGTTGACTCAAAACTCGTAAGACACTACATAAACCCTTCCCCCACAAACATACGTTTTCTGGGCCTCTGTTGCAAGTATGTTGTATGTGGGGAAGGGTATAATATGTACTGCTCGTCTTAGAATAGAGCGAAAAGATGCATATTTGAATGTTATCATTAAAGTACAAGCACAATTGTGCCCCTTAATCAAATGAATCCCTACAACACTAGTTCTCGATTTCGTCAACAGACATACCACAAGAAAACCTACAATTCGGTTCGTTACGATATCTAATTCGCGCCGTTGATTAACGCTCTTTCCCAGTACACGATATACTTTGTAAGGTCGCATGTTTGGTAAGTCGAGTATGTAAGGTAAACCTATTGCAGTAATCCATTAAGTCTTGACAACTATGCAAACAGAAAGGGCTACATTTGTCTTTGAGTTGTGGCCTTTTCTATCCACATAGACAGCCTTTTAGAAAACACGATAAAGCTCGTAATTAAATCTCACTCTTTTTTTAGTCAACGGCGTTTAACAACAGCGATGTGGCCAACAAAGTAGTCCGTAGTAAAACGTTAGCTTTTGTTTGGAAAACCTAGTTGGGAAAACGTTATCACTTTAACACTTTATATCATCAATACTCCTTAATCATCAAATTTACGACCACTTGGTCTTTGTTGAACTCTTCGACACAAGAATGAACTGCATTTTCTTCTCCTTTTTTTAAATTTGATAAAGACCATGTGGTCGAAATCTTAATGATTAAAGATAATTAATGATGTAAAGTGTTTTACTGTCCTTCTTCCCTTTGGAAGACTTAATCTATGATGATTTAATACTTAAGTAACGTTATTGTGTGTGTGAAAATCTACGTTCTGAAACGTTCACTTTTCTTTGGACAGGTGAGTTTTGAAATACACGAATAAAACTGTGGATAAAGCGCTGCATGTTCTTGTTATATGCAGTCTGTGTATCCGCACAGTCTAACACGAGTCTGTCCACGTACAACCTCATTGTTATCGGAGCAAAATACTTCGCTGTACGTATATTGAATAAGAAGGCACAGCATAAAACCTTTATCAGTTGTATAAAGGCCTGGCTACTGGCTACTGCACCGAATATAAGGCCTGGTTTTAATAAGAGTGTGTACGTGTAAATAAACCCTAGATGTTGAATATAAAATTGTAGCGCTAACATTTGTATACCTTAATAACAAATATTGTTTAAATGGTGAGGCAACATGAAGTATGTTCGCCCCTCACGCAGTTGAATTCATTATATACATTGTAGTTATATTTACTACGTAAACATTCGGCAGTTGAACCCATAAACATGATCGTATAAAGGACTTGCCACGCCAAGCCGATTTGGCTCGCCGGAGCTATACCGGAGCAGAAATTTAGCGTGTTTCGGGGATCGGTATGCATTCCGCAGGGCAACGGTATCGCATCGCAAAGAACGGTAGTACATCGTCAGGACATCGTCAGGACATCGGCGAGAAAAAAGCAATGGCAGGATTCATTTTCGAACATTCTCAAAAACTTCTGCCGTCGGGCTGCCTGAGCGAGCACCGTAGCTACAACGGCCGTACTACGGTATGAGTTCGATCATGTCGGTAGAGCACCGGTAGCGCCCCGTTATAGATCAGCGGCTCTCCGGTGGCATTAATGTGAACTGTAATGGAACGCATGTGCTACCGTAGTCCTGCCGATGTACTAACGATGTACTATCGTTTTTGGCGATGTGAACAGCATTTCATCGGTATTGCTACAGCCAATTGTGATGTTCCAAGTGCTTTATCGATGGTGTGAATTGTGTGCTGCGGTTAAGTCCCGGCGAGGTACATCGGTTGTGTGTGACAGCGCCTTTAAGTAGATGAACGGGCAACTGCGTGTGGCGAATTGGTATCATTGTTAACGTCTGTAATGTCAAACTTGTATTAAACATTAAAAGAAGCAACGCTTTATATATAAAAAAAGGCTAGACACAATCTTCCTTTCAATTAAATGAACTCAGTAAAAACGGAAACACGATAAATCTTTATGGAAATGATATATTGGTTTGACGGCTTGTAGTTGATTAAAACGGAATGTGATATGATTGGACAATATAAACATGATACTGTCTTATGTGAACATGTTTATATAGCTTGCCTATGACATTTCTGAAAGCTTTTCCCCGTTAACTTTGTGATATAATATTAGAACAAACACAGGGTTTGATCAAGTTCGAGTGTTCCAGTAGCATAGCAGTAGTTCATGAACTAACGTTTCAAGTATGGACTTTTATAACACTGACACACACTTGTTGCTGATCTAGATAACCATGTAAGCTTCAACAAGTATATTTATGAAATACGGCTAAACTACTATTAAACAATCAAAGCACTGAAAGTGCTCACAGCAAGGGGCTAACTGCAGAATACATTTGGACATGGATTTACCGATCCCAAATGTATGACTTGAACTCTTTACAATATCCCTTTTTTTTATCCATAACATGAATGATAAAAGAGTTGGACGCAAAATACTGTACACAATGTATGGGGGTCTATCCATATACTATACATTGACATACATATAAGAATCTGCTATCTGGATAGTTTATGCTGAGCACATGTAGTGGTCTGTCCCATAGATAGACAATACTTCTGTTGCTATGTGTTTGTATAAGGGGATAGTTATACTGCCTTGTTATAGAGCTAGCCTTTATATCGACGTGGTAGAGTGTTCGCCTTCGGGACAAGAGGTCCCGAGTCCAAGCCCTGTTCGGGTCGGACTTTTTCAGCTGGGGTTACATTGGCGCCCAATATAAATAACCGGCGGCAATGTGTAGGTAGAGTAGTAGGTGTAGAAAATTGAATGATTCGAGGACGAATATTCACACGGAGGGGGAGTATATAGTATAGTGGCCTAACCCATAGATAGACACTACTTCTGTAGCTATGTGTTTGTATAAGAGTATATACTTTTACTGCGTTGCTATAGAGCTAGATTTTATAGCGAGTGTTCGCCTTCAGGACAAGAGGTCCCAAGTTCGAGCCCTGTTCGGGTCGGACTCTTTCAGCTGGGTTACACACACACATCCTGGTTTACAATGGACTATAGTCGAGGGTTTTAAATGTGATTATAACAAGTATACGACTCGTATATACATGTCATATCAAAATAACAGTTGCCTAACAATGATAAATGTATGGAGAGTCCATTTCTACTACCAAACCAGAAATAAAATCCTGCGTTATCTACATTTTCTTCAGCGTGATATAACTGAAATAAAACGTCTTACAAACGATTAATGAATATCTTAAAGTGTTTCACAAGGCATAGGTGAATTTTTGTGAAGGAGTGTGTTGCAGCGGTGTCAAATGACAATTGCACCACCGTTATAAGCAATTTATGAAACAAAAATGAAAAGAAATAATTATAAATTAAAAGAAAAAAGAAAGGAAAAAGGAAACTGCCCCCTGTCGGGAAGCGAAACAACGGTCTTCCGATTGGTAAGCGAGTACGCTAGCCACTACACTAAACGAGATGACCGACATGGGTATAAGCTGGCAACAGTCAGTTCATTTATAAAAAATATTCCACAAATCATCCACTTTCATTGACATTATATACGATCTGCAACCACCAAGACATCTATCTGAAGCCGAGATGATGTTCAGAAATGGAGAACTGGAGTAGAAAGACAGATGTAAAGTAATTCAATGCCGATATCGTAAAACACTAGTCTAGATTCCAGTCTCACAATGATGCGTCTTTTCGGAATTCGCCTACTGCTGCAATTGGCTCTAACGAAAATTGGACGGCGATTTTTTTCCCCGCCAATAGGTAATGTGCATGTACTTTGTACTTTTAACATGGTACTGTATACCATGTTATCAAAAATGGTGCCCACAATAAATATACGGTGCAGCCACATTGTTCCTACGTTTTGATTTGGATGAAAAGTAAATTTCAAAACAAAAATTACTTATAGAGGAAATAATTAAATTAAGTATTACTCATTCTATTTAGGCATGAACAATATGTAATATTCATGTAATTACATGCGTTTTCTATTTTTAATATGAGTTCCTGGGTTCGAATCATGAACGGGTTCTGACTTTTTTTATGAAGGGCAAAGTCGATAAACATTTGTACCTGTCATTTAATACTGATTGACTATCTTCAATTTGCTCAAACTGATATTTTCGATTACTTTGCATAGGACGATATGACTCGTAAATTACCTATAAAACTATATATGAGGCCATGATAACCTGCATCAACATTTAGAAGTGTTTGATAACTGGTATAGGTAGCATCTATACTCATATTTTGAAAATGTAACGAAATCGAGTTGAAAACGTTATGTCAAAAGTAGAAATTGCTCATGAAATTTCGCATTTTGCCAAATGCTTTCATGTAACGCCCTCTGTAGGTGGGAACGGTTTAATAAGATGCATTGACACGTCTCATTTACTTTAGCGTACAACACCACGTGGACTCGGCGATTACCGTATGAAAGCGTTAGAGATCGATATTGTTATTGGGCAAGCCGATCATAAGTTCAAGAACAAAACCGGTCGTTTACGACTTACGAAGAAATTGAGTCTTTATACAGTTGATAAATACGGACGTCATATCATAATCGCTTAGATGTGTTCTTTTTAAATTTCAGGCAACGATTTTATTTTCCACTTTCAATTCATCCTACGAGATGATGACTCATCGTCTAATGGTAAGTACATAGGATTGCTTTCCTTTATATCTTCTAACAATACAAGTTCGGATGTATACTGCTGGATTGACCTGTAGGTGCAGGCGAGGCATGTAAACCTTCAATTAGGATCACATTTCTGTCGTATAAACGCCACGATTTCTCTAACTGACCTGTAGGTGCAGGCGACGCATGTAAACATTCAATTAGGATAACATTTCTGTCGATTGAACGCCACGCTTTCTCTAACTGACATGTAGGTGCAGGCGACGCATGTAAACATTCAATTAGGATCATATTTATGTCGTATGAACGCCACGCTTTCTCTAACTGACCTGTAGGTGCAGGCGACGCATGTAAACATTCAATTGGGATCATATTTCTGTCGTATGAACGTCACGCTTTCTCTAACTGACATGTAGGTGCAGGCGACGCATGTATTAACTTCAATGAGGATCTGACCCATTTCTGAAAAAGATGTAAATTGTGTTTTCAACATTAATCATATCTAAATAATTAAAACTGATACAAGTCAATGTATATAGAAGGTCCATGAGGAATGGATATGAACAAAGCCTGACTTCCACCGTTGTGAAGTGGTTAGAGTTTGGAGCTCGAGACCAGAGTTCTATACCCGATTTGATCACAAGTAAGTCTTTGTCGCTCAGGCTAGCGGTGAAGCTTTACGGCCTTATTATTCAGTACCAGGATAAAGCAAACTAGTACTGAAGGTATTACTGGTAATTTTCCAAGGACGTTGTTACGTAGCTGATTTATTCCTTTACAACATACAGACGGGTAGACGGCTTTTAACAAATTTGTGACATAAGAACAAATGAAATATAATGAGCAATGTTTCCTTTTGCCACTTTGTCTTTTTCATTTTTATATGGTTTCCATATTATTGACTTTTTCAGCTTCTTCATTTTTTGTGAAGGGGGTTAATGATTAGGGACTATTGCTCTTAGAACTTCAACCATGGAACGTGATGTCGCATCTGCATAGCTTGATCACAGTCTTCATCACTCGCCTATTAGTCGCAGGCACGTCGTACCATCAAAGTCATGGATGCGCATGCAAATATTCTTTATTTGTTATGAAGGCGTTAGGGACGTCTTTTTTTTGTTTTTGTTGAAGTGGTATTATAGTGCCTTTCAGCATTGTTTCAGTGTTATCACGGCGGCGGTTGGACCAGGGACGCTCGGAGAAGTATTCCGAGCACTTACCGTTTGGACACGGTGGATTCGTGATTTTGTTGTTACTCGACTCACTTTACAATTCAGGGCAAACACAGTGTTTCGTTGGGAACTGTTTGATAAACAATATCGGCGACCCCCCAGGCGTGGATACGATAGCAGTCACTGTGGATAGAACTGGAGCAGAATCGGACGGAGAGGAAATAAATATCTTTGTGACATATCAGGATAGACTTTTCATGGGAACAGATGGTATGGAGTCGGAGAAATACGAGATCACTGGTGATTTCGAGGTAAATAATTTTCACCGTTTATCACATACAATAAATCTTCACTTCGAAAACATCTTGGCAAATATTTTGAAAATCTCTTTAATGTAAGCATAATATTATAATTTAGGTTATAGGCCCTACGCGGCCGGGTGTTTATATTGTTTGCTACTTGTATTTGTATAATATGTACACATGTCACTATAATAAAATGTTACTTACTTACTTACTTACTTTTTAAGACATTGTGGTAAAGGTAATCATAGTACTGTAGGAACTTGTAACGAATAATTGTTTTACTTGTTTGGATAGTATTGTGTAATGATTGTTGGTCTTCAAATTATTTTGATTTGTGCTTACTTGCTATAATTGATATATTAACAGAAACAATTAATGTCAAAATTGATCATTTGGTCCGTATTCACTAATGCAACGCGTTTTAAATATATCCCAATGTAGTAGCGTGTAGGTGTTGTAACCAGTGGCCACGCACAGGCTGTTCATTTAAAAGCATATTATTGAGCCATCCAATTGCACCGATGCTGGTACAAACATTTCCCTTTGCTAGTGGAAGGCACTTTTGTTAGTTTTCTGAAATATGACATCACACGACTTGAATTTGAAGTGATGACCTTTATGTACGTCTTCTGGCTACATAAGGGATAAAAACTTTAACCAAGGTATGACGCCGGCGCCAACGCCGAGCAGGATAGCTTGCATTTTCTTTTAAAAATCGAGCTAAAATGCGGCCTCTAGATAGGGTACACTACGTCAATTATATTTGTTCTAGTGACCTTGTTTTTCATCTGACTAATATTGAACTAGGCCTTGATATCAACATTCTTAAGTAAAAAACCCAAAAAGAAGTTGTGACGCCGAGTCCGACGACAACGCCGAGATGAGGAGCATAGCTTATCTTAGATAGGCCACACTAGTTTTCTTATATTTTGTCTAGTTACATCTGTTTTGATCTGACATAACCCATTTTTGAACTAGGCCAAGATATATAGAAGAAAAATCATTCTTACAAAGTTCAAACAAAGTTCTTTAGTAAAACGAAAACGCGACTTATATTACAAAACTTTACTAAAAGTAGGCTTAATGAAGTTAGTTTTGACCTGAAATGAGCCAACCTTGCACTTAGCCTAGTAATTATTTGGACAGATATGCAACCAGATGGTCCTGATATTTGGACTACTGACATAAATGTTGACCGAGGCAAACGCATTCTGAAACAGTTTTAACATGCTTAAGGAAAATGCAGCCTCTAGAGTGTTCACAAGAACTTTCATAACAAAATGGCCTATTTCACAATTAAAATTTCAGCCTCAAAAGCGTACATAATATTTTTATCAAATTTCACCAAGTGACATAGCGTTTAACCAAACCTGAACCATATTCACATTTGACCTAGATATCAACAAATAAAATATTCTGAAAAGGTTTCAACATTGTTAAGTCGAAAATGCGATATAAAGGGTTGTAAGATTAATCTAGATATCATTAAAAAAATGATTCCCACACAGTTTCAATATGCTCAAACTACGGAGAGAGCAATGACGGTCCTTAATCAATACTTTACTTTAAACATATTTTATTGCCCACACAATAAACATACAGAATAAAATTTAGATTTGCAAATATAAATGTTATAGGCAAACGGGTCTGGCCTAGAGTTCTCAAAACTTGAATACGACCATCCACTTTAATAAGTACACACCTGAATCAATTACATGTGTGACGTATACAAGCAAAAAACCGTGGAACTGCTCAAATTTGTAAAAACTGCTTATTAATAAAGGACATTTTTGAAAAGGCATTTAATTTTTGAACAAGAGAGTGCCCATATATGGCAAATGTGTTGGTAAAAGTAAATACTTTCCAATATATAGACATGTGTTGGTAAAAGTAAACACTTTCCAATATATAGACATTTTTTGGCGCCTTTGAAGCAAACGTCATTTGAAAATATTGTGGAAAAAGGAGAAATTGCTCAGCTCATAATGATAAATTTCTCCTATTTCCACACTTCTTCCAACTCTATTCATTAATCGTGTTTTCATTGATAAAGGGTTCTTTATTTTAATGTGTTTTCAAAGTTAACCACTGTAGATGTGTTGTATGAAGGAAAGAGTTACCAAGCAAAGTGATGGTGACCAACGGACAATGGACAGAAGGCGATCTCAATAGATCACCTAAAGCACGTTTTATTCCTAGTTTTTCAACATTTTTGTTATAAATAATAACTGTGTTGGTCTAAATGTACAAAAAAGTGATTATGCAATCAAGTAAAGTGTTAACTTCCTAACGCATTCCCACATGTAGATATGTAGCAGACTACTTTGAAAAAACATTGTGGAAAGGGAAAAACATCTCATACTGAACAAGTTTGACCTTTCTTTTTTTGCACAATGTTTTCATCTTTGTTCAATAATTATATTTTCAATTTAAGAGATTCTGCACATTTTTGCCTATATCTATTCACAGAAGTTTGATACAGATTTGTTTTTGTCTAGAGCCATATTCTCCTACGTCACCGCAAAAACTGGAAATGTGTTATTTGCAAATAAACCACATTTGCCTAAAACAATCTCTTAATAATTGCATCAGTTACCGAACTGTAGTGAAAATGGATAGATGTATACATTTCAGCATATACACATTTATACCTTTAGGTAAAAATGTCTGATTATGTGTACATAAATAACCCCATGTAGTAATGGCTGATAATCCAGCCAAGACAAATCCAAATATAATACGTCAGCATAAGTATAGAAAGAGGGAAATGATTTATATATTATTTGGTTACCTTCCTTTGCATGTACAATGTGCATATATGACATAGCGATATTTATATTCAATGCAGTGACAAGGCTCGTGAGATGTTACACTCACACGTATGATTGGGGCAATTTGGGGTTTTCAGCAAACATACGGCCGACGTTTTGTTTATCTTGTGGTAAAAAACGTCCTGTATTAATAACTTCTTCTTGTACATTTTCAATGCAGGTCAGTCCAAAGTAGCGATATCATTTAATTGTTCATGGGGTTTTTCGATTCTGGCTGGCTAGTTACCTGGATGTGTTTACGCTCACACGAAAATCGTCGGTCCGGGGCATATGTTCGACACTTGTTGGAGCAATTATTTAACAACAAACTTCAAAAATCGAGAAACATATAGCACATTGTATTATTTTCTGAAATATTTCACATCTATATTTGGTCTTAATATTGTTCTAGACAACAAATAGTCCTATAACATAAGACTCCGTTGACAAACACGGAGTCTTGTTTTTAAAGCCCCAACACGCTTAGCGAATTTCAATTTTGCATCAATTTTATTAAAGCAAGTTGTACCACGTAGATAAATGTTTAAGATACTTCATTTGGTGTCAAATTAATGAACTCTTAATATGCCCGGACCGCTAATGTTTACATGTTTACCCACATTGTCCCTCTCATGTCGGCTATCTTTGCAGCATTGGTTTCCGATTGTCGTAAAATATCAGGAATATTTAAAACGAAATTGTTATATATCGTCTGTATAAATATATTAGTTTCGTTTAATTCTAAGTTAATTCTATAATTTGTTTTACCGTATTTCGGAACCGATTAGAAATATTCGGATATATTCCTTATACATATATTAATTTTAAAACATTTGGAATAGTCGGATTTATTCGTCAGACTTAAATAAAATGGAAAACTTCTCCACTTCAACACTTCAAATGTGCTTTTCTCGGCATAAAACGACTTTGAAAGGAAAAGAATTACTCAGGTCAGTTGCATTTTACGTATACATGTAAATTCTTTCGATAGCTGTGAAATAGTTTGCAGAGAATGGATGTAAAATCAACAAGACCTCAATTTGATCGGGTTCAACTATTCTTTTTTAGCTAATGGAAGATGGCTTTAAGGATATGACCTCGATCTTGTGAGAGGGCATATATTAAAGGACTAGACAGAACATAAATTGCTGATTGTGATAAAATAAAAATAAAAGTACTGCAAGAACTTGTAACAAATTATTTTGAACATGTATTTTTTGACAATCCAGTCTTTCTCATGATTATAAATAATCTTTGTCTATATATATTTTAAAATAGGTATCTTTATCAATTGACAGGTTTTTGGGACATACTTTCTTAATGTGTGATTATTTGCTTATATTTTGATGTTAAAAGTAAAAGAAAAAGTTTAATTACTGATCGAGGAACATGTATGTTGATCAATACATTATAGCGAATGGAGAATTCATTTGATAACATAATGTTTTCTCAAAACTCAAATTCACACAATTAAATTTAAAAAGCAATATAGTAAATATTGAGATCATCTAATTTTGCTTCATTTTGTTGAAGCTTGTTTCATGGTTTGATAACTAACCCTTCCCACATACAACACATCAACAGCAGATGACTTTGAACAGTATACTATATATAACAATCTCTATAAATGAAGTTGTAATGCATGACAAAGGGGAAGAAAATATTATGGAAAAATTTGAATTACTTGCATTAAGCAAGTTCTTCTTCAGTCAAAATGTGTTCTAAAGAAGTCTGAAGCAATGGCATCAGAAAGCCTCTACAAAGGGTAAAAGGCTTTAATATCTGAAATTTGCAAAATTCTTATTTTAAAAATGTATATACATGTATAGATTAATATGTTATAGGTGTCCTGATACTGTAATGGAGTAAATATATGATTTGTTGATCTCTGTTGACGAATCTTCAGTAGGAAACATTATGAACTAGAACTGTGAGTGAACTCAAGAAAGGATACCCGCCTTCCAGCGCTTAACAGACGGATACAGACAGACGGACAGAGATAATCTTACTTCACGCACATCCTCAGGTTGTGTACTGCAACTGTGTAAAATTTCATCAGAATCGGTTCAGCCGTTAAGGAGGAGTTGCGCTTACAAGCATATGGACAGAGAGACAGACGAACGTACTTATTTTGTTCGTTTCTTGTGGGTTGCAACCCACAAGTATGCTATTCATTCCGTAATTACGGAATAATAACATTAATATGCAAATAAGATACCCGTTATGAAAGAAACAAAAAAACTTATTATTAACTATTTATTTAAGTGTCTTTATAAGAGTGGTTGATGGGCTTAAGGAAAAACATGCACCCCACAAGTACATGTACTCTCCCATCTGGACGGACAGACAGACAGACATGTCTACAGATGGGCATTTGTTGGGCACTTTCCTTTGATGTTTTCTTGTTGGGTAGTACCCAACAAGGTTACGGTTCATTCCGTAAGTATCACCATTTTACGGAATGAATGAATAGCATTAATATGCTAATTAGATGCCCATTAGAAAATTATATAAAAAAACACTTATCATTTGATGTCTTATAAGTGTAGTGGGTGGGCTTTAGGAGAACAACCGTACCCAACAAGTGTCTATTAAAAATTTTATTTAACTGCAATATATTCAACGATTATGATTTCTCTGGAAAAAAGGTCACTTTCATTTCGTCTTAGGATTAAAACGACAACGACGCACAGAAAATGTTTTAAATTCGTTATTCCAGATTTAAATTTGTGATTATTCCAGATTTAAATTTGTGATACGACGAACAGGAAATATTTTCAATTCGGTTTTTTCTGCATTTTAATGCGTGATCACGCACCTTATATGGAGCTCTATACTCTACAGTGTGGGGTCAGGTTGCTAATGTGTTACATAATGGGCACCCGTTTACAAACTTTACTACGTTTACAAACTTTACTACGTCTCAAGTCAATTGGCTTAACATTCTGAATTCATACATGCCTACCGACAAATGATATATATGCATTTACTTGATATTGGATATAATTGGAGAATCGTGTTGATTCGATAGTATAAATATGACTTTCACTTTATTGGAATAACAGATAAAAGTGATTAAATATATCGGAAAAATACTTGGACGATTTTCAGTGTGTAGTCTAACCGGAAG
>JAUELF010192356.1:0-14386 GCA_031471495.1 Clinocardium nuttallii | reverse complement strand
CACACCAGTACTTACACAACATTCTTTCGAAGCCACTGACTACTTTCTCACATAAATCAGAGGTGAGAGGCTATGGATTATTTAGGGCATATATATGCTGTAAAATGGTTGAAAATACCTACTGTATAGACAATTCAACATGTGGTTATATATCAGAAAGAGGTTTGATGCTTTCCCTCATTTAGACGCTTTCTGGCGCTCCTGCAGCAGACATCTTTTGAAACATTCTAACAAAAGGAGCAATTACTGATAATGAACAACTTCTTTTTGTCGCTATGTTTTAAACTCGCAACTTTATTAAATTATTTTTAGAGATTTTTTCATATTTTTGCCGAGATGCTTTCAATGTCATCTGCTGCGGATTTGTTGTATGTGGGAAAGGGTTAAAGATCAATTTGACATGGGTATTACTTATTCTATAGACAGAAATTCATTTCTGACATCTCACTGAAATAATTGATACCTGTGTCCCTCTTTTTGTACAACCATTATATTTAAATATTCTCAGGAACTCTCAGAATTCTCTTTGCAGCAGAATATATTGTGATATGGGTCCATTTGTGCGAAAAGGTATAAGGTGGCATTTACAGACTAGTTTTACCCATTCCCACATTACAACATTATCTGCAGCAGACGACTTTGAAAACATCTAGACACAATTATGTAAAATCTCTGAAAAGGAAGGCCTTAAAAGAGTTTAAAACTTTGTGGCAAAAGGAGCAATTTCTCATGGTCCTCTGGTCACATATATTTGACTAATTGTTGTCAAAGCTGTCTGGTGCTAGATTAACCCTTTCCCTCATACAACAATTCTGCAGCAGGCGACTTTGAACATATTTTGGCAAAAAATATAAAACCTCTTTAATTAAATGGATAACCTATGACTAAAAGTGGAAAACATTGTGGCAAAAGGTGAATTGCATGTTTTGTGCAATTTCTTCTTTTGTCACTATGTTTTCAAAGAGCCGTCTGCTGCAGAGGTGTCAGAAAGCATCTATATGAGGGAAAGGGTTAAATAAGTATTACTCTAGAGATAATCAATAGTTTTGATAAGATGTTTTCAATGCTGTGGAATTGTTATATTGCTAATTAAGTGCAAATTGTTACTGTGTTACAAGAAAAGGGGAGAACTAAAATTATCCCTTTCTTACATACATGATCAATTCTACAGCAGGCTACCTGTCATCAATGTGTAACTATTCCATAAATGAGAGTTCAATTGTTAAATATAATTGAAAACATTGTGACAAAAAGGAGAAATTGCTCAAAACAAGCAATTTCTCCATTTTGTCACAATTATTTCAAAATGTGTGTGCTGCAGAGGCGTCAATAAGCATCTATATGTGGTAAAGGTAAACATTTCAGGGTATTCTACTGACTGAGAACAAGGAATGTCTGTTGAAGACCCACTTGTACAGTTTTATTAAGGATGTATGTTACCGGTAATATCAAAAAATCATTTGCCAGACAGAAACCTTATGCTTGAATATGTTTTAATACATGAGAACTGTCTACTTTTGAACACACCTATTTATATAGATTTTCCATAATGTTGCACAGATGTTTTCAGATGTGTTGAATGTGGGAAAGGTTTAAAGTTCACTTAGAGATATCACTGTGATTGCCTGTTCTCACTCAATTTTCATGTTTGAAGTTTTTATAAAACTTTTTTGTACTGCCCTTTTTGTGAACTTAACAGTTATCTTTTGGTAAATGGTTCACATTATGAGTTCTTATTCTACTGTTCTTACAAGCAAATGTAAGTAAGTACCCAGTCCACATGTTAGGGTATCAAATAGGGAGCTTTGCTTTTACAAAAGAAGCCACTATGGGTATCTCTGATGTAAAACATTATGATAAAAGGATCAATAATAAGATATGTGTTAGATCACATGAAGACCCATTTTCATAGGTTTTGAAACAGTCCATTTCTGAAATACTTGCACTAAAATCAAATAAAAATAAAGGCTAATCCAGACATCTCTTCAACTGAGAATACTGATGATTCTGTGATGGGAAGCTAGTTATTCCATATTGATATTAACAGTATAATTTACATAATTAACCCTTTCCCTCATATAGACATTTTCTGACGCCTCTGCAGCAGATGGCTTTTTGAAAAACATTGTGACAAAAGAAGAAATTGCACAGAGGTTATCCATTCAGTTATAGAGATTATCTATGTTTCGATCAAATATGTTCAAAGTCGTCTGCTGCATAATTGTCGTATGTGGGAAAGGGTTAACCTACTGATTCCAGTCTACTGGCCCCATGTAACCCATTATAGGCTAAATAAAGATGAGATATATGTAGAACAGCAATCAATTATTTTTCATTCAATTTGCATTTATTATTTACCATATTGGCAGCTATGCAAATGTTTGTATTCATTCAGATGTATTGAACTTGTTAATTAGATGAAGCAGTTCTGTCACTGCCAATCCCAGGTCACAAGTTTGAACCTGCCCTGACCACTGTCACAATGTTTAACCAAAGTGAGGATAACTATGGACTAAGATATGTGTGTTGAAATGCAGCCGGTTGTCCCAGAAATAAATTGATAGGTACCGATTCTTTAAAACTATGTGTTGTTTGCTACTGTGATGTTCTGTTGCAACAATATTAAACCCAAAACCATTTAAGATTGTGATATTGACTCCATGCATTGTGACTAGATCTACATGTCCATACAGTGGTCTGACTTCATGTGTTTTTGAGACAACTTTCAACAACACTAATATATGCAGAGGATATACAAATCTATATTCAGAGCTCTAGAAAAGTGGCATTTTGCATGTTCTAAGATCTTTATTTGACCATCTAACCCTATGCTGTGGGTACTCAAAAGAATCTTCTAAGTGAGACAATTCTTTTCAGTACCCACAACATAGGATTTGCTTTAATAATAAGAGAGAAATTGTGGGGGAAAAGAGCTGAACACCTCTCCTAGTCTGTACCTCTGTTTATTGACTGTGCAAATAGGTTCAAATTGGCAGTTCTGTACAGTGTATGTTCCCATGAGACTGTACAATACAGTACATCTGATAATAGTCTACACAAGTGACAGACATTAAGAGGAAGCTTATATATGTAATATGTGAACACTGTGGATCTTGATTAGACAGTCCAGATACACAGTCTGGTCTTGATATACACTTTATCATATAGGAGATCTTATCAATAAGAGTACAGAAGTCGGTTCGGTCTTCTATATGAAGTTTAATTTGTTAATGTAGATAAAACATGTTGTTTTCTATAATATATGTTTAAGTAAATTATTTCTAATTGTCATGTCTTCTTTAATGTCACTCTATGTGCTAACATGATTCCAAGTCATTTCATGTCAAATTGATGCCAGTTTCTAATTTGAAATATTTCTGTTGATAATTCTGTTAATGTTTATTGCCAATTCACAAATAATATATATATTAATTTGACAAAAAAAGAAAATTTATGTTAAAAAATTAAATAATGTTTAAAACAGATTGTGTTTTGCTTGTGTTTGATGCCTTAACATTGAATTGTGTATACAACCATAGTAGCCTAAATTGAAACCTTTTCCAACATATAACAAATCTGCAGCAGATGACATTGAAAAAAAGATATGATTTTTTTAGAAATTTATTATGTTTAAAATGAAATTATAATTATTCAATAGAGTTGAAAACATTGCAACAAAAGGAGAAAATGGCTCATTAAGAGCAATTTCTCCTATTGCCATAATGTTTTTAAAAATTGTCTGCTGCAGAAACTCCATTTAAATGAAAGAACACTAATTGAATAGAGTTAATAACATGGTGACAAAAGTAGAAAGTGCTCGTTTTTTAAAAAGCTGTCTGATGCAGATGCGTCAGGAAGCGTCCATATGAGGGAAAGGGTTAACTACTTGACAAAATTTCTTTTCGACGATTAAGGGGAAGGATTAAACTGTCTGTTTACTATTTTACTGATACAGGCGACAAATTATGCATCTTTAGAAGACGAATTAAAAACAAAACAAAAAACAAACTCTGTTGGGATGTGAGAAATTGCTCAAAATTTTCATTTTTCTCACTCTGTTTCCATTCCTTTATTCAACTCATAAAGTTTTCTGATATGGCAATTCTTTATCTTCCCGACGAGTACAAATAAGACGACTTTACTTCTTTCAACGACTTTCAAAAATCTAGGCAGAACTATTGTCACATGCTTTGACGGAAAGTATTATTATTATACATTAGAGTCGAACATTTCGGCAATAAGGGAAATTTCTCATTTTTAGCAATTCAATTTCTCTTAGTCATAATGTTTTCAAATGTCATCTGCTGCAGACGCGTAAAAAGCGTCTACATAACGGAAAGGGGGATAAACATCCTCACATCGGGGAAATGGATTCAGAAAGACAGCAAGTTACAAGGAAAGAATGTTAAATGGAGTTTTATTGAGAAAATGAAAGCCAGGAAATACATCGACACTTACGTGTTATGAATGAGAAACATTGTCTGTGCCAGTGTAATTATTTTCTTCATCTTCCTTATTGACAGACAAGTACCTTCAAGGCTTGTCAAGTACACGAGTACGTGTATGTTTCACTTCCATTATCACCCAGCTGGTTCTATTTCCGACTTTTACAGCATTGCAAATCTGGTTCTGACATTTTATCTCGTAGATTTCATCGTGTCAGCATTTTCATTCCCTTAATTATTCTTGACATCCGACCCAGAAATGGTGGTGACAAATATAAAACGAGACAAGGACAAACGTCTGAAAATCCAAATAGATTTGCTGACTTTTATATAAAACATTTGAATTATAAGTTTTAAAGTTAAAAGCAGTAAATATGAGGCGGTATTTACCCTCAGTATTGGAATCTGACATTTCTCAGACATGCAAGACAGACCAAAGGGTAAGATTATCGATTTGCAATAAAGTTTCACAGTGTCTTCCTAACTTCTCCTAGAAACCGTTTCCAGATGTACTTTATTGGTGTTACGTAACATGTACATAAAATCTACAGGAAAACTGGGGAACCTCGATGCCGATTATTGCATCCAATATAATTAACTGATTCGTTATTACTCTATAAACTTTTGGAATCTTATTGTTTCATTCTGATTGTATGCCATTTCAACATTTTTGCAGTTATATCACAGCGACAGTTCACTTATAATACCATGTTATAGGCTTGGAAATATAGTTTGCATTTCACAATGACTCGAGGGATACGCGCCTGCCGATTTGCCATATAAGTGCTTTCCGGTATGATATCATGTTATGTTATATTTGCGCATATCTAATCTGGACTGTTTTCAAAAGTTACTATAAAAAGAATATTACATGTTGACGGACAGTGAACACCTGATTATTCACATTACGCAGATGGGTAACCCTGTCTCATATATTGTAAATCTTCAGCAGACGACTTTGGACACATTGACACATGTTACCAAAGGGGGATACTCAAAATCCCCTAGCTCATAATCCCCCAGTCCAAAATTGGCTAGGTAGTCAAAATCCCCTAGGCGAAAAATACAGGGTATTCAAAAGTCCCCTAGATGATTTTTTTAGTGTGTTAAAATCTCATAGACAGAAGGTTCAAGGTAGTCAAAATCCCCTAGGTCGGTGGTCAAAATCCCCTAGAATTGAAAAAACCTTGTTTGATACACTGTTTGAGGTACGTTCGTTAGAAAAAGCTTGAACATATCTACTTATGAGGTTGCAATTACAGTTGAAAACATTATGGCAAATACAGGCAAAAGGCTCTCTCATTGTATCTCCGTAACATCACAATTGATTCAAAACTCGTCTATAACAGAGGCGTCAGATAAATTATGTATGTGAGAAAGGGTTTTGAAGTAAAGCCATTGATTATCATTGTTCGTCAGAAGAAATATCTATATAGGTCTGTTTTACACGTATGCGGAAAGTTAAGACTCCGGTGAGACCATGCAAGTGCAACTGCACCAAGACACAAACATCCGACCATTGATCGATTAGGGTTTAACGCCGTTTCAACAATATTATAGCCATTGCACGGCGGCCAGTTCACCTACTTATGTGTCTCCTGGCTAGCTCACACAAGTACTCCACACACAACATAATTATTTTCCAAGCAACTGGCTGCTTTTCATCATATACTGTTAGCCCGTTGGCGGAAGACGATTGATTTTTGTCAAACGTCGGATAGAATATTGGCTGAGCTGGGGTTCGAACCCTCAATCCCTAGATTGACAGCCCGCGTCGATTCCGACTGAAATGACAAAATGATTCAGCTTTTAATAGGTGTGCATGCACATGTTACTTCTGCATGTTCTGTCGAAAAGAACAAATGGACTTCGTTCGGCTACACATATTAAAATGATTCGAGCTCTAGGAAATCTTAGATTAGTGTAGATGTAGATTAGTTCGTGCATCCTATCTATCCCTTTCTACTATCTGTACTCTTTACCTGAAAGTTATAAACCGTTAAAGAAAACTGTCAGTTTCAAGGTCAGTGCATATTATTGTTTACAGAGCACCGGACATTTTGACGCTTTGGAAATAGCCGATAGATGCCCAGATGAAATTGACTGGTAATGCAAAATATATCGTGAAGTCCTTTTTTCACGAATGGTTCCTTTCGGACAGTGTATTTCCCACATTCAAAGTATCTGCAGCAGACGACTTTAAAAAGGTCTGCGTACACTTGAAGGGAACCTCCATTAATGAACGTATGTTTTATTGAATAGAGTTGAATTAATTGTGACCAGAGGAGGAATTGCTAATTTTGGGCATTGACACCTTTTGTCAGGATATTTTGAAGCGTCGTCTGCTTAACATACGTCAAAAATACATCTGCATGTGGGAAAAGATTCAACACTGAGCTGTCTTCGTATCCGGTAAGAAGTCTGCTGTGGTAATTGACCCCAATTTATTATGTAACTTCAAACATTTTAAGTACGCCATAATTAAATTTGATACAAAGCTGAAAATATTGTCTGGAAAGGTAAAATGGCTTGTTTTGACATCCTCATATTTTCCAATTGTATATTCTGAAGTCGTCTGCTGCTAAGGCGTCAATTACCGTCTGTATCAGAGACTTGATATACTGGTGTCAAGTTAAACTAACCCAGTTTATTGTTTTGCTGTGTTTAATGCGTTTGCACTTATGCTATCACAGGGGAAAAACCTTGGTATGTATAATACGATCATAAATTAAGGACAAAATTTACTGATTTGTATAAAATATGAACCGACATTAACACTTTCCCTTATATAGACCCTTTCTTACGCCTCTGCAGCAGACGTCTTTTTGAAAACATAGTGACATAAGAAGAAATTGCACACAACGTGCAATTTCTCCTTTTGACACAATGTTTTCAACTTTTAGTCATAGGTTATCTATTCAATTATAGAGATTTTCTATGCTTTGGTAAAATATGTTCAAAGTCGTCTGCTGCTGAATTGTCGTATGAAGGAAAGGGTTAAAGAAACGTGAACGATTCTAATCCCTTTGAGAGTAGACTTGGATATGTATTCATTCGGCTAGACACTTCCTATACACTCTAATCAGATCGTCTCGTATATACTTGTAAACTTGTAACCCTTTCCCTCATGTAGAGGCTTATATTAGTAACACCTATTCAGCGGACGACATTTTAAAACATTTTGGAAAAAGGAGAACATTGCTCATAATTGTCTCACAATTTATTCTTTTGCCTCAATGTTTTCAACTATTTTGAATAATTAAGCTTTCAGATTTTTACAGGCGTCTGCCGCATATTTGTCGTGTGCGGGAAAGGGTATACCTCGGACATCGTAAGTGAATACAGGCAAACTGTAATTCACATCTGAGCATGTTTTTGGCTCGAAAGTTATATGAAAATGTCATCTCTAGTTTTGAACGTGTCAGCTGAATTTAGATCTCACAGACGTCGTAAGTGATACTTCCAGGGACGTAGATAAGATACTTATATATGTCCCTGATAATACGTACAATGTATATATCCAATTGGGAGCATAGGCTGTCAACCGGAGATTATCGGTAAAACAATATTCTCGCAAGTCCGTGTAAGAAATATTCAAAGGTCAATATTCTTTATTCGAAATGGGTTCGAAATCAGCCATTGCGCTTTGGAGAAATTTGAGATTTAGTATGACCTTATCCGTAAGTTGTAAATAGCAAATGAACTGGGATGACAGGGAACCAATTATAGTGACATGTTTCGACCAGGGTAGTGCGGAACAGACTAACCATCACATAAGCGCAGTGTTATCAGATTCAACCTTGCAAACCCGCAATATCATCTGTCTCTTCGCAGCCCGGTTATACAGTTATACAAGAACAATAACAATACAGACGATAAACTAGAATTGCAGCACAACTGCCCCGCGTTTATTGGAACGGCTTGGTTTCTCATGGTTGAAAATTCACCAATTAATTTACAGCTAATATCAACGTTTCATAGTAACTATTATTTGATCGGTGCATTTGCAACCGTAAGCTAGCAAACTGCCTCATTGCCCATAAGCAGTTACGTAAAAGCAAAAGGTTCCTTTTAATCTAGCTCTACTCAATTGTAAACTAATGTTGCATTACTAAATTACTGATGGGACTACATGCTTATATGTGAGAAACGGGATCACCAAATGTCGCAAGTCAATGTTAAATTTAAAATGTATTATCGTTAATTCTAGAGTATAGGTTGATATACGTTGGGTAATTTCGAATTGTGTTTAAAGACAAATGTAAAAAACAACGAATAAAGAAGAAAACCAACATTGTGGACTCTGCGTAAAATATCGACCCGGATAAGCTTAAGCATGCCGCGCATGCTAATCCGGGCAGACACTTTTCGCCTCCTGTGGATTTTCTGTTTCAGGAATCGTTACTCTTTACCTCTATCTCCCTGAGACGGAATGCGTCGGTCCTGATCAGTCTGCGCGGACTGCGCAGGCTGATCTGGGTCGATACATTACGCAGAGGCCATAATGTTGGTTTTCTTGCGGGACTGCTCATATCAGCTTGCACATCCGTGACATTGATCAGCAAACAGACATAATAATGTTTTTGCATGAGATCTAGAATTTCACCGCCGGGTGTCAACTTACAGATTTATGGCTTTTATAGATAACAGTCTACCCACCTTTTTTATCCGAGACCCTTCGCGTATTGAGGAGACATTTGTGTCTGTGTTAATTCATTCTCTAACACAGACGAGTGGTGATTTCTCCATAACATACAATTATTTACTATTTGTTAAAATGTTGGTTTAATCATCTGTTTGTCGGTAATATCTCGTATTTTCCTGTATATGTTACACTACTTCTGGTCCATTTATCCTGACCCTAGCGAATCAGGCGTAATCCTTAGCGCCAAAGACGGAAACCATTACTTTCATTAGTTGGTATGACCCGGCCGGGGAACGAACCTGCGACCTCTCTCGACTGATATAGATGTATCTGCACTACGTCACATTTGATTCAAAACAATATTTCTAGACAGTATACACCTAACAAGATCGTATTATGGACAATCTTGTCTTGGCATTCATTGTTGAAGTTTTTAAAATGAGCGAATCGATTGTATAACTACAATGTTTGAATCATTTCCCACAAACAGCCTGTTTGTAGCACACAATTTGAAAAAGAAACATCAGGGTAAATATAGGACAATTCTATAAGATACGATATATTTATGGACTAGAGATGAACAAACTATGTCAAATTCTGCTCTATTTACCACTTTGTCTGAAAAAGTCGTCTGTCACAAATGCACCTATACATGTATATCATAAAATGGGATGAGCAGGCTTTGTTCTAGAAGTGCTAAGAACTCATTAGAAAAATTCCCATCGGTGGAAGAAAACCTAATTCAATAATCTGATTCTCAGTGTATTTTAAATTAGGGAAAAACTATTAACCTTAATAGTTTTCTCAAATGTTGTATTCCAGGATTTTTGAGGGAGATCTTATGGATTTCTCGCATGATATCTTATCCGAAGGATGGAACGACCAGTTTAGCTCCAGATCAACCTGCTTATGTTGTTGCTGAACCATTTCATTCATATAACAAGTCTGGAGCAGACGACTTTGAACATGTTTTGTCAAAAAATGTAAACTCTCTATAATTGAATGGATGACCTATGACTAAAGGCAAATGGAGAAATTGCTCGCTTTGAGCAATTTCTTCTTTTGTCACTATGTTTTCAAAAAGCCGTCTGCTGCAGAGGCTTCAGAAAGCGTCTATATACGGGAATGGGTTAAAGAAACACATGCATTTTTTTGTTGTATTATCACAACCTCAGTCGTGTAGTGGTTAGAGCATACGACACGTGAGCTGAACATCCCGGATTCGAACAGTGGTTCGTCATATCAACGACTTTAGAGTAGAAGCGGCTTCCCTCCTTCCTTCCTTGGAACTCGGGATTGTCGGTATAAGATAGTGTCAGGGTTAACATACCGTGTTACTTGTAATTAAGATAATAAACGCGATGATATAACTGCAATATTGTTGAAAACACAATTCAACCTAACATGTTTTAGTTTTTGTAATTAGGCTAGATTTAAAAGATTAGTCACAGACAAATTAATTACGTTTCTAAAATCACAGATACCAGGACAGTGTGTGAGGATCTATGTTTTTGTTTGTGTAATTAGGCTAGATTTAAAAGATTAGTCACAGACAAATGAATTACGTTTCTAAAATCACAGATACCAGGACAGTGTGTGAGGATCTATGTTTTTATTTTGAATATACACGTATATCCTACATTCGTGAATGTCTGTATTTTACAGCAATTCTTATCTCTTATTAAGAAAATATATCAAGAAGCATTCAGTTCTTATCTAATACATACACCCTGCAGAACTGAGTTTATTATTCACAGGTAGTTGTTCTTTCACAAACTGTATACATACAATATGATGCTTCTGTGAAAGTGAAGCATCAGATTAGTCTGTGCATATACCCATTCACAGCAAAATCCTCACTGTCTTCCTACAGTTAGAAGAGCCATATAAGTATATTTTGGAATGATAGCCTCAATCAGTTTGATTCCCTCATGTCACATACACTAGTATATACATGCTCGATAATGTGTTGTGTGCACATGAGTACAGTGAAGACTTAATGGTTCCATGCACACAGTAACTTCACAGTCCCTACTGTCCGCCGATAACTAGAACAGAGTAGCTCCAGACGGATACCTATAGTTGAAGCCCACCTAGATTCACTTATATATATAATATATATATCATAAAGTGACACCAATACAGATATGCAACAAGACCCTCAAATCGAAAGTCGCCGCTCAAATGTTGATAACATTCTCCCACATATAGACGCATTTCGACGCCTTCTGAAGCAGACGGGATGTTTATAACATTCTCCCACATATAGACGCATTTCGACGCCTTCTGAAGCAGACTAGTGTCAAAGAAGAAATTTCCACAATGTGTTCATCTCTGTTCAATAATCATATATATTTAACGTTTAGATAGTGTTGTAGTGTGTGGTGTGAAAGTCGTCTGTTGTATGTTAGAAAGAATCAATTAGTACAGTTAGACTTGCCATTTTGTAGAATAATGTAATAGACTCTCCACTTGTAAAGATAAAAGGACTCTTTCCCCACATCCTCACTTTAAATCTAGATCATTTACATTGCCACAGCTATAACAGATATAATGTGTATTTTGCATTTCAAAGATCAGCTTTTACAAATCTGTCATTCTAAGTAAAACTAGTTTAGCTAGATGTGCCTCATTTCCCAGCATGTTTTGCAGACTATAAAGTAAGAAATTCTGGCCTTCCCTCCTTGGCGCCATGGTTTGTTGGGTCAGCATCGCTACTGACTTAGTGTCAGAATAAATGGTAACTTTCTCTGGAATCGCCGTGATATAACTGAAAACATGTTGAAAATGGCATAAAACACCATCAAACAAACATGCATGTTCTGCACGTTACATTTGTGTGTGTGGGAATGAAAAGTCAATGTTATAAAGATGATAATTCAATGCGACTTTTCTCTACCCCAGGTATAACAGAAATACTCTGTTTTAAATAAATCAGCTGTGTTTAGCCTGGGTCAGAGTATACCTATCCATTACACCTAATACGTGTTTAATGTATTTTTGCTAAACGATGAAGAACATTAAGAAAACGTCTAAATATTTCGGAAAGTTTTTTGAAATATACGATACCTCAGAACACACCATCCATACATTCAGTTAATCCTTTCCCACATACAACACATCTGTATCAGACGAAAAACATTGAAAACCTCTTAGAATGAATGCACAGTGATTGGATAAGGTTGAACACATTGTGGCAAAAGGATAAATTGCTCATGATGAGAAATTCTTCCTTTAATCACAATGTTGTCAAAAGTCGTATGCTGCAGAAGCATCAGAATGCGGGGAAAAGTATGGTTGCTCAACAATCAACCAATAAAAAAGCTAGCTTTCATAATTGGAAGATTGGCAACCTTGAGCTTCTAAAAATGTTCGCTGAACGTAAGGCTGTTTACAGCAAAATATCCAAAACAAAATATGTATAATATACGTTTGTCATGAATTGTATATATACACTTTAAACATTTTATTGGTATTGTTATCGTTTTACGAGTACAGTGTAATGTCAAAACAATTATTTTTAATATCGATGTTTTCAAACATTCCTGAAGCAGTTGTTCGTATCCTCACAATGTTTAAGTTCTTGTGTTCAGCTTGCAGTATAAACCAGTATAGACCACGTGAAGAGATTTTGGGTACTATTACCTTTTTCCGAAGGTTAAGTACTCAGATTCTGTGTATGGGTACAGTCATTAAAGTCTTCTTTTTCCGTTTATATGTAACTTCAAGTGATAAAGTAACTCTTTTTTACAAATCACTAAAGTGGTAAACCCATTGGTTTTACACCAACAAAGCCACATATGGTGTCTAACCGGAGAGTCAACAAGACCGCATATAGAAATTGATTTTATTTGTTCAGATGGCCCAATACCTTCTACTGTTCAAAGAATTTCTAAATTATAGAATAACAAAGATTATTATGAATTAATTAAATTGTTATCTACAAACTCGCATTGTCACGGGGGTAATGACCGTAACAGCTCCTATACTTGCATTAGAAGATTGTTTAAACCATTGTGTCAAAGTAGTAATACATTGTAAACAGCGTGATATTATCACAGCCGTGGAAATACCAATACCGCACCAAAGGTGTAATGGTAGAGCGTACCCCGCGGAGGTGGGAGGTCGCGCGATCGTCCCCGTCAACTTCACACAAAGACTTCAAAACTGTTACTATTGGCTCTCCCTGATTGGTGCTCAGGATTGTGGGGTGAGAATTACCTCGCTGGTGTCAGGATAAATTGACGAGTAGCACTGGTAACTGACACAGGAAACGCCGTGGTATAACTGAAAATTTGTTGAAATCGGCGTAAAACACCATACAAAACAAACAAACCAACCTGGAGGAAGACACATAGGTATTTGTGACAACAGAAAAAAAAATCTGCATTCGCATCCATGCTATCTCATTTGAATTTATATATAATATTCATGGAAATGTCTGAAAGATTTCTGTGGTTTATTTGTTGACATTGCAGTGTGACGAAAGACTCTGATGTCTTATGTTCAACTTTCCGGGAAAGAAAATACATTTGAGCCGTCTCGCGAGAAAACCAACAGTGTGGTTTCTGCGCGAACTATCGACACGGATTAGCCTAAGCATGCCGCGAAGGCTTACCCGGACAGACACTTATCGCTTCCTGTGGATTGTCTGTTTCAGGAACCATTACTCTATATCTCTATCCCCCTGAGGCGGAATGTTTCGGCCCGGATCAGTCTGACTGCGCAGGATGATATGGGTCGATACATTACGCAGAGGGCATAATGTTGGTTTTCTCGCGGGATGGCTCATTTTACAATGATTTCAAAACATGTGTTTGGTAGTAATTATTAATCAGGCTCGATGTCTGCTTCTTTTAGACTTAACCAATACTCGTGCCGTTTGCGCGAAGGGCAGAGCTCACTTATCATGGGTTTCGAGCTAGGAGCCATTGGTCAGTACGTGAAGCCGAGTGACTACCATTGACAAATGTTGAGACCTACCAATACCCATGTGTGTGTGTTAAACGACATGCCATTTTCTGTTGTATGTATATTTATATGTATGATTTATGTGACTATGAGCTCGTGTGCTTAACGTCAATTAAAAGTTCTGTTCTGTTCTGTACATTCGGTGCGAATCCTGGCTAAGAATCAATGTTCAATCCTGTGTTCAACATTCCGAGAAAAGTAAATACATTTTAAATTTATTTCGAAATGGACCTCAATAGTGCCTATAGGAAATGAGCCGTCCCGCGAGAGAACCAACCTCGATAGTGCTTATAAGAAATGAGCCGTCCTGCGAGAGAACCAACCT